>CM055978.1:18025000-18195000 GCA_029531755.1 Holothuria leucospilota
CATGAAAGCACAATTTATTGTTGTAAGATAAATGTGTATTTTGATTTCATTGTAGTACCAAGCATTAATTTATAACTTGATGTGTCAAACACTGTACTTTATGGACAATAAGCAAAACGCATTTTTTTTCCAAAAGTCCCCTGACTCTCTGGCGAAGAGCCAGGGGCGAAAACCAAACAATACTCCCGAAGGAGTTCTGCTCCCCGAAGGAGTAACAACGTCCCCAAGGGACAAACTTTGACTTAATTGACACCACCCGACAGTGGTCGCATTCTAGACTGGCTGAATAGAACAGGTCCCACCTGGGAGCTCCGCCGTCGTTATCCGCATGTCCTCGGCATCTTAATGTCATAAAGTTTTCAAGCCCACAGCAGGTGTGCGCCTTATTAATAATATATGGGACTGTCCCAATTTGTGGCATGGGGGCATATAATTTTTAAGCCCAATTTTTAAAGCTTAGGCTATAACAATTTGTACCAGCTTGAAAGAACCCAGGGTTGTTGTAGTTTGGGATCTAATATAGTGTTCCATGGTTTTTCACCTTTGTGAATTTTCTTTAGTTGCAAACTGGTGCTATTCTGAAATTTAAACATTTATTTTAGGCCTTTTAGATTAATGAATATTTATACACTTAGAAAAGAGTAGTATTTGAAATTTTGCCGACAGTAAGAACGATGGTACTGTAGATGCATGCTGGATCATTGATGGATTTGTTCTTTTTTATATTGAGCCTCTCGGATCACCTTGTGAACTAGGGTGATTAATTATTCATGTATGACCTGCCACCTCCCCTAGCCTTTAATGAAGACACTGCGGGTTATTTAAATCAAAGAGTTTCACTAGGATTACACTGAAGTTTATTATGCCTTTTTCGAACATCTCAAGTTTCTGGGTGCTTTATAGTAATACTATTGATGCGGTTTCCTTTAATGTATATAAGAAACAAAGTTATTTGTACCTTTACTCTGGCACATTCTCCTCATTCGTTTTAATTACACTCACCTTGTTCTGTCCGATGTTAAGTTCCAACATGGGTCACTACATTTCCTACGTATTTGAAAGAAATCCTATATTTACTAGCTTTGTATGATTGTAGGCCTATTTTCTTACATTCTACTATATTTTCTCTTCTTGCTGAAAAACTTTTTCTGTGATGTTCTGGGATGAAATTTTCAGTCAGATTCTTTTTCTAAGATAGTGACTGAAGACTTACAATTGCCTAGTCAAAAAGGAACGGTGTGTAAATAGCAAACCTGATGGAAGCGCAAAATGGCAACTATAGGTTGTTAAAGTCGTCGTCGTTGGCCTCCGTCGGTCTGTTATGACCTTGGATGATGATCCTAGTTGTCCGCCCTGCTGGAGTAGCCCCGCCTGTGGCTAAACAGAGTGGCAGTCTCTGTCACACAATTTGCACGTGTGGGTCTTTCCCATGCTGTTTGAGCTGCGGCATTCTTTTCTGCGGGTCCGCTTGTCTTCCTCTGCGCTAATCAGTCTCTCTTCACCCAACTTTAGATGCTTAGCCAGGATGCTTCTCCATCGGGAACGGATAGCAGCAAGGTCCTCCCAGCGCTCAGTGTTGAGCCTGAGGGTCTTCATCTCTCTCTTGCAGACGTCTTTGAAGCGTAACTGCGGGCGACCAGTGTCTTTCTTACCACTCGCCAGTTCTCCGTAGAGGATGGCTTTGGGGATACGGCCATGAGACGGACATGGCCATGCCAGTTCTGCTTGAGGATTTTGAAGTGTTCTACATGAAACAGCATTTAGCACTACTGTAATTAGCTCAATATTTCATCGACTATAGATGTGCCGCTCTCACACCTTTTACTTTTAAGACTTCATTGTTTCATCTCTTTTAAGTGTATGTACTGATATTGTCAAGGGGTTGGATGAGGACCATGTGCCTGGCATCACCTGTGATTACATAATCCTCCACATTTCAAAACCCTTACCTTCTTTGCATGTACAAGTAGCTGGTCTGATATGACTTATTCTTAATCTCAAAATATTCTGGTACAATGGTTCTAATACCCTATTATCTTGCCTGCCATCTATATTTCTTCCTCAAACTGACTAGCCATTGGTTCAATTGATGGTTCAAAGTGCTGTACAATTAACATTTTTCCCTGAAAAATAAGAACATCTGTGTTTGGGGCGAAATTAAGAGTCTCATTTTGTTAACAAGTTTGCAATTTGCATGCAAATCCCACAGGAGTGTTTTTTCTTCACCCCACTAGAAAGGTTGTATGGCAGGCCCTGGATGCTACATCAATTTATCCAGCAGACAAAGCTGGAAGATGTGACCCATGTAAGGGTCTGATGCTGCAGTGGCCATCACTGCTAGCATGTGGGGGCAATTAGCAAGCTGCTCTGCCAATTTTGTCATATCCACTTTGCAATTTCTTCGAGACTCAAGGCGTGAAAGACATTGAAGCAACGAAAGTTTTGAATACAGTGAGCAGCGTGACATGTGGACTATACAGACCTACTAAATTGCTCAGATTCAAAGTGAGAAGTGTTTTGGTGGTAAGGGAGGCCACTGGGACAGGCTTCCCCCTTCCACACCTGTTGATATATTTTCAATGTCACGGTGAAAACCTGTATTACGTAGTACGTAAATATTTGAACACAAATTTTACTTACATACATAGCACCAGATTGCATTTAAGGACATTTAATTGTACTAAAATTTTCAACCTCTTCCCCATGCCAGCAGTCACCAGACATATTCTATGATCCACACTTGTGATACGCTTTATCTTATGTCTGCATGAAAGGTGGTGTTTTTGAAGGTACAGTACCTGTTTCATCCACAAACTTTGAAGAACTTTGAAAATGATAAGGACCGTCTGTGTGGTATTTGTATATATGCACTCTTTACTTTCCTGGAAAAGTTCTATAAAACCATATATATTGATCAGTATCCTTCCTGCAAAACCTATATTTTGGTGATGGACCACTTTGAAGCCTGCCACCATGACTTAATATTTCAGAGCAGTGGGTGTTAATGGGTGTGAGGCTGGCTTCCCCCTTCCCCACAAACTCTGATTTCAGTTAGACAACATTTTCCACCATAATTGTAGGCTTGCATGAAGCTTTTGAATGGGGAGGTTGGATTGTATGGAAGGTGGAACCTGTACGATGTAACATTATGTAATCAGAGTGTCATCATGCGAGGCAAACTTAAGTAATGAGGTAATGTTACCAAAAGTGTCACCTACATTTTTCAAACAGCATTACCAGGGCCTTGAGAGAATTCCTTCTTAGCAAATGCAGAGGTGCCAACTAGGTCGGATTATTTACTACAGATAATTGAATTTCTGAAATATGCCAGATTTTTCCTTGAAAATCGGATTTTTTTAATGATCAACGAGAGGTATCTTCATGAAAATTATTAATTTTCATCCATCACATAAAACAACTGAATTAAAAACCCGGTGTTCTTGGTGGAGCATTAAATGGATCTGTTATGTAGGGAAAGTTCTCCATGGACTGTTTCGGTCTTCGGTCAAGTTCTTTTCATTAATACCCTTTACAGCTTAGAGAGGGCCCACCGAAACATTAACCAATAAAAAGTCAGGTATTACATTCTAATTGAATATTCATGAATGCAAAGTTAACATACTTATTTCATTCGTTGAAACTTATAAGAGTGCCACCATAGCAGATTGGCTAAAGTTGGTGAAACCTAAAAATGCTACGACAGCAGATTGACCATATATGCAATCAAGCGAGATTTTATTTATGAAAATGTTTTTTGCTCAATCATTTATCATGAAAAATGGCCTGTCTCCTTTGCAATCAAAAGCCAATGGCTTCCAGGCTTCCGATAGCCACTATGAGAAGTTAGTGCGCCAGGGTTTAAGTTGCACAGTTCAAGAAGTCCTTTTACAATAGGGGCTGATCTACCACCCGTCTGCTGTTGTAGGAACAGGTGGCATGCCCCATTTATATGTTAACTGCATTGTTACTGGTGTATGCATTTGTATTATGTTACTTGGCAAAGCATGAGAATGTAAGGAGAAAACATGTTTTAGTTCACAAACCCCCTTTTATAACACAAATACGTAACGTGCAAATACTGTGTGGTCTGGTTAAATCACTAACGGTGTTCACCAGTTCGCAACAGTTTTCTTATGTAGTACCTGATGTCTCAAGAATATGCTATACCTCTCGTCCCATCGATGTCGTAAAATTATTTGCTGATGTGAAAATGGTAATATCAAACTTTTATGGTAGGTGAAAGAGCATGGAAAATAAATTTAAACCCATCTATTGTTGTACTTCAACTAGTTGTGGATGATTGAGTATACTTAAATGAGATTTCTAATGAACAAGTATATACTTATTAGATAAGTATTGTTGGAATGGTAGCACAATGCTTATCTGTTTCTTTAATGCAATTTATTGAACGTAGCTTGGTAATTAAGGAAATAGTTTGCCTGAGGAGCAGACTCTGTTTTTTCTTAGCCCCTCTTTACAGACTTTCCAATGAGATATATGCTTGACCAAGGAATATGCCATACAGCTAGCCTGCTACTTTATGTGGGCAGAGTTATCGTCCTGCGAAAACTTGCAGCATTGTAACACACTCTGTGTAGTGCTTTCAATATACAACCATCCTTACGATGAACCTAAAAATTTGCTACCAGTACATCCCAAAACATTCACAATAAAAGTCAGTTCCTAACATTATTATTATAATATTACTCTTTTAACCGAATTTGAACATTCCAATCATGAAGTTGTTAGAATGATTCTGGGATGACTTAAAGTTTAATAGATTTGGATTCGATAGTTTTTCTCCTTCATGTCTACGAGTCGGGCCAAGCAGAAGCTATGTACAAGTCATCTATACGCGTACTGAGATATACCTGCTACAGTATGAGCTGGTTTACATTTTGCCGTTGTGAGGGCCAGCTCAAATAGTACATTGTAAGCAGATTAGTACATAAAATGTCCTTTCTAGAGGTCTTGAGGAGTATGTTTTCAGGGGAATTTTGCATAATGTTTGCAAATTTTTCCTTCATTTCTTCAATTGATGAATAAGTTTTTGAAAAAGCATCCAGAAAATTCCACAATGGGAAAAATGGTACACACATTTGATGCTATGATTTCTGTGGTTGAAGTGATATTCTCAGTCAGAGTGTGAGAAAATAGCTGACTCCCTTTGTACTTTATTGTTTGATGGCGTCACAAGAGCTCCAAAAGATAGGAAACTTTCTATCTGAAGCTAAAAATGAACTAGTTATCATTGCATTGTCCAATATACGAGTTGGGTAATTCAGTACTTCCGGTGGAGTCACAAGGTCAGCTGTATCAGGACAACAGTTCGTCAAGGTAAGTGGTTCACTTGATCTTTGACCCATCCCCTGATGCATTGCGTGAAAAGTGTTTTCCCAAGTCGTCTATTGGCAAAGGTGCAAAGCAGAAAATCGTCCTAAATTCGGGTAGACGGTTTTTTTTCTTGGAAATCGGATTCTTTTAAAAATGTCCAATCATAGGCCTTTCCATAAAGTCATTATTCTTTATCCAATGCATGAAATAACTGAATAAAATTCCTACTGCCTATGGTGAAGGTCACAGGTCACCTGATGTCACCACAATTTAAATTCTGAAAACCTTGTTAGTTTGATATATCAAGATAAGAAGTCTGGGTCTTTCCCATGCTCATCATGTATACACATTGTATGGAGAAAAAGAGCCGTATCATTTTTATGATTTTCAAAGATTATCTGAGGTCATTGACAGTCAAAATCTAAAAACTAGTTATTAGACAAGTTGATTACTTGTTACTTGATACCGGCACACATAGATGTGCGAGCCAGGGGTCTACATCCCACATTGTGGCGGAAGATCTGCTGATTTCGAAAAAAAAAATTATACTGTTTTTTGTAATAATGTAATAATGTAATAATTAAAATTTTGTGCCAAAAGTGTTCAACCCCTTAATTGCAAGTAATTCCATACTCTTATAGTGGTACATGTCTGATTGGCTCCAATAATTTACTCAAATTAAAAGATTGTACATCTGAGTAAATGCCCTACTTCTAAGTGACCCACGGTAAGATTTGAATTTCAATTGGTGAGGCGATAACCACACATTTTGCAAACTGAGGTAGCCGGGTTCAGAATGTGTAATATGATAGTTAGTCTTGCAATATAGATATTAGAAAACTACTGGGTTTTCAATTTTTTTAACTTAAAACATGCATCAGGCGGTGGATGCAAGATAAAGCTACTAATGCTTTTGTCAGATTTTGAGTCTTAAAGGAAACACGTGAATACATTCACTTGAAGGCATGGTTAAATCCATGGCTATTGAAGAGTGCATCCTTAAACTGAGAAGGAAGACTGAGAAATTCATAAAATTGTGTAGATGTTTGACAAGTTACAAATGATAAGCTCCTGTGGTAGAATCATGTAAAGAAAGAAGAAAAATTTAACCACAATTTAATGTTACTTTGACTACCGTTAGTTTGCTTTCCTAGCAGCCATACCATTGGAATTTAACCCCTAACCGGGAGCCTCCGACCCGACCAACCCTTTAAAAAAGCTATACCACTGAAAGACCCTTTATTGTACAATTTTCCTTTCACTTCACAGGTAATTCACTTTCCTATCACAACGGAATGCAGTTTTCCACCCGTGATGATGACAACGATTTGAATACAAAGAAAAGCTGCGCAAAGTTTCACAAAGGTGCATGGTGGTATAAAAACTGCCTTCGATCAAATCTTAATGGACGTTATCGCGATCCTGCCAGGAAGCACCCAGATGGTCTCATCTGGGCCAACTGGAGAGGGTACACTGAGAGTATGAGGTTCGTAGAGATGAAGATAAGGAGGGTCTGACAACTTCTGGATGCAGAGTGACCACAAAGAGGCAAAGTGGAGGACTTTAAATCGTACATAGACTAGTTTTAGGGCTAAATTTAGTTCAAAGTGTCGTCACCTAACATTTCGTTATTTGAAATGACGTTTAAGTATTGTGACATGCCATTGGATTGTTTTTTGTATTTTTTGTAGAGTCGTTTAGATGCTGTTTTTCATCTGCGTCAAAACATTGTGCAAATTTTGACTAACGTGATTATTCTCGACTTGGAAGTGTATGGGGATGTGTGATACAATCTTTTCGGAATACTTAAGGCATTTGATATTTGAAGTATGTTTAAGTTACTACTCAGTTCTGTACCATGTTAGTATACCATCAAAAGTTCTTCAGAGATTGAATTTCCCCCTAATTTGACTGGTAGAGTATGAGTTCCACGAACTTACACTTGGACATTTAGTATGGCTTTTTTCTTTTTAAATATTATGTACGGCTTTGATTTGATTTCCAAATACATTCATGGCAAGGGAAAAACAGGCATAAGGAGGGTATTGGGCCACGGTTTAAATCAATGTGTTGTTGTGTAACATTTAGACATAAAAGCAGCACATGTAATACACAAGTATATTTGTAGGAAACCAGCCCTGGGTGGTTATACTTACAATTGATTCATGCGTATTGATTGACTTGAATGCAGACTGTGCCCTCCGAATATATTCCACTCTGATCAGTCTCACTGGATTTGTACAGATCTCCCACAACAATGTACGGAACAGAATATGACCTTGGTCAATTGAACTACATGAAGACCCAGACGTTTGTCTGGGAAGTGACAAAAACTTTTGCGTTTGAAATTGGAGGAGGGCTAGGAGTTATTTTAATTGAGAAAGTTTTAAGTGCCTAAGAAGACATCTGGAGCTGTTTAATAAATTCATACAGATCCGCTTAAGATTTCTCAGAATGGCCTACTCTGGAAACACAGAACAGGTATAAATGTTATTTATCGTCCTTAAAGGTCATGTCATGCCACCAAAAAGAGCTGTTTCACTTGTCACTTAAAGAATTAAGTCCTCCAATCAAAGATCCGTTGGAATTATTTCAATATCTTTTACCGTTCTCAAAATATACGTCCTCAAAGTTTGATGGTCTCTGAAGAAACTAATTGCCTATGCAAAAATAATGATGTGGAATGCTGCACAGTGTTATTATTTCTCTTGTTAACCCTTTCGATGTCACACATTTGCATATTTAGCTAATGTTTATTCATGATACAAGTGTGAAATAGATATTTCCCTGTAAAATGTCAATATTTAATGGATTTTAATAGAAATTGCGGCTTTTTTCTGGATTTTTCATGCTTTTTACATCAAATATCCAACTATGTTATTTTCATGTCACACAACCCTTAAAGTATAAAGTAAGTGTAAGCGTTTTTTTTCTCTCTTTATTTTGTGCATGAAGATTATGATGATGAATAAGGAGATCGTGATAAAAACTGTGCAAATGACATTTATTGATCACTTTAAACTATTTAATTAGGCCCGTAACCAGAGGGGTTGGTTGGATGGATGACCCTCCTTCCAAATATTGAGAGTTGAATTTAGGCTGACGCTTGGCCTTTCATGTACTTCAGGAATTGCAAAATGCTGCATCACTTAGCATCAGAACATCGCTGCTAATTAACAAGTGCTCACTGTTAACTAGGTGGAGGCCCACTATAGGCTACCATGTACCACAGGATCCCGCGTTATTACCACAGTTACTTCCAGTGAAATTCTGACAAAAACAAATTCATGTCAACTAGTAAACAATTGGGATCAAAAGCCATAGTAACGGCATTGTCATAACTTCATCAAAACTCATGGCACGTATGACAAAATACGTCTTCAACTTAGATAAATACAATAAAGAGTAATTGGAAACGGTTACTCGAACTCAAAGTGTTATCTTTTAAGGGAGATGTTTGTAATCTCGTTATTTAAAACGTGAATTTCTCTACATACGATTTTGCGAATGTTGCTCGTGCATACAGGCCTCAATGTTTATTGTATCAATGTAAGAGCGAAAATAAGTGTCCCTACAAACATGTTTGTGATCAGCTATTATATTAGGGCTACCCCTACTCTGGATCATGTACCTTTCATCAAACTAGTTTCCATATGTTGCTGACTTTTCCCAGTAAATGATTGTTATGCATTTAAAAGCACAGAAGGCACTCTAACTATGGGACCTAAAAAGTAGGAGGGGCCTGCGAAGAAAATAAGTGCCAACGACGTTTGCTTGGATAATAAAGAGGGACTTTTAATTTTAATCCTTAGCTGATCTAGTGCCTGAAGCACATAGCGCGCAGAGAATGAATTATATCTCCGTACAGGCTCATATAAGGGTGTCAGTCAGTGAGAAAAATTCTCCGACTCTTAGACTTTTTTGAGAGCTAAAATACTATTGCCTTAATATACTTGTACACATCTCTTCATCTGAAAAATATCACCATTTTGAAGCTATATCGTTCTCTTTAACACTTTTCTGGCTACCGACGTGGACACTTGGACTAGCCAGTGGCTGAAAACTTCGGAATGTTGTAAATTACTGTTCAGTTTAATTTTTCCAAACTCATATTCAGAAAAATAACCTCGTGTCCTTTATTTCAAAAAGAAAGATAATCTTTAGTCAAAAGGACATATATCATTAGCTATTGTTCAGCATTCCCTGGAAAACTGCCCACGAACTCAGAGCGCAACCCGAGACTACCTGCAACTTGGAGAAGCTGTCGAAATGCCGCAAAATACTACCCTACCCAAACAACGGTAGATACCGATTTTATAATGGATGGTCTACTGCAATTATTTATGGTAAAAAGCAGTGCCTCGATTATTCTGGCTAATGGATATTGAACGTGTTTTTATTGAGTTCGACAATACACGGACCCATGTTAATCATAATTTCTGTCTTACGACCTGTAAACACGAACTGTAAAGGTTAGATAACATCTAGATTGAAGGACAGATAAGTTGTTATAGGTGGGCTTTCGAAAGATTATACGCTCTTGAAAAATGAAGCGTAACATTTTAAGGCTTTTGAAAAATGGCGTCTAAGTTAATTATATCCAAGCTAAGAACCTTTTTCGAACGATACTGGGTCCATGGACTGCTGCTGGGTCCAGTAGAAAAGTCCCGTTTCAGTGAGGTGGTGGAGACTCGGAAATCTGGGGTAGTTTCAAAATGGAGTCACTCGAAGATTTAAGATGACCTCAAAAGGGCACTGGTTGCATCCTAAGTAAGGAGGGCAGTAGACAGAACGTTTTTTTAAAAAGAAAAGTGTTCGAATATCGTGACACATCCCTGCAGACATTTGTATGTTTTAGATTACTTTTAAGTTTGCCGGAAAATCGATTTTGCCCCCATGCCTATGGATGACATAGGCATTACAAACTAACTGGGACAATCTCCTTGCTACTATGTTACAACTTGCTGTCGGGTTATTATTCCATGACAGTACTTACGTACGTATTACTTTTTTCGTTACATTTGTAATCAAAATGGATTTATTTAATTGCGATTCCAGGGGACTGACCCCGCCCGGACTCATCAAGAAAGGACCGTGTACATTTAACGTTTAAGAAGTGTTCCAGTACAAAATCTAAAACAAAATGACTCGCTGTCGTCGGTCCCCTTGGACTGTTACTGGCGGTTAGGAAACGCTGATCTTTGCTAGCCTCATTACCTGTTTGCGAAGATAAGTAGCCTTATGCTCATTCTTCTGAAATAAATTGACTGTTATCTAAGGAAAGTCGAACGCCATGATTTCCTAGAGTCGAGTGAAGTCTCAAGCACCACATGGTTCTAAATTATACATAGGAACTGGAACTAGTGTTGTGGATCTATATGTGGGTCTAATGATAAATAAACAGGTCGGCACCAATTTCTGTCCGAACGCTTATCATAAACCTCGCAGGAGAGAGAGGGGGTGATTTGATAGTTTGCATGCACCCTTGAAAAGATGTACATGTGATTAGGCTAAAAACGTAACGAGGCTAATGAGAGGTCATTCTAGTCAGGGAACTGAATATGATTTCGAAAAAAAGAGAAATACACGTCAAACCGGTAGTCAATAAAATGAATGACACGCAGAATAGGTGCACCAGACTTATACATATAGGCCTATATACTACTACCGTACGGACATCAAATAAACCTCTTTTAGCATAGCTCCCTCGAAATAGATTCGAAACTTTTACCGAACCAGAAAAAACTTTTGCATTCGGTCGTCCCATGTGGTTTGTTTACTCGCCCAGCGTCCCATACCAAAAGAGGCCTGATAGAGTCTGTTCACCTGTTAGGGTCAAATCTAAACATGAGATGATTTTATTGACTGTTAGGCAACGCAAGTAATGTTTAACTAGCAGTCAGGAGATAGGAACAACACCGCCAAAGGACCGCAGTCGACGGGGAATGATTTCTTTTCTCTGTCACTCTTGTCAAAGTTGGCCCTTGATACAGTTTGTATTCAGCCCTTACACTTCCGATAAACTCTTGGTGGTGACTCTGTAGAGGGTAGACGCACATATCACCTCAACTTCCATCCATCCGTTATCACCATGGAAGTTAAAAGTTCTACAGTGTTTCTGCTGTTAATGTTTGTTATGTGTATTCTGCATTGTCAAGGCGGCCATATCTTTTCTGCCAATGGTGCAGTTATGACCAACAAACCAATGATGTCAGCGCAAACAGAACCCCCAGAGCCAGTAGAGGTTGTCACAATTAAGGCTCAGGTAGGTTCTAAGCTTTAAACTGACTTTACTTACCATGTCGCAAGTCAATGAAGTGGTCGAAGTTATGAAACGAGAAAGTAGTTATTTAGCCACCAAGTAGTGTCAAAGTTAGAGTATTTCTTTGAAGGCCTACGAACCCGGTACTAAGTGTAAAAGTCATATACCGTTAAGCTCTTTTTACTGTTGATCTATCGGCTGCCCAAAAAGTCATCTACCTTTTGCTACATATTCCAGGGCATTACGGGTCCATATTACCACCTAAAAATTTCGATTTTACCCCATGGAGTAAGCAAAATATGAAGGGTCCAATCAGTGGCGCCGCCAGGATTTGGTGATGGGGGTGGGGGCAGAGCAGATGATGTTAAATATCATATATACCACATCAGTTTTCCCCCAAGTCTACTTAAATTGTACCATTTTTTGCCCCTTCGATTGTACACAGCAGTGTGGAATCCTTTTTGTCACTACATAAAGGTGCCGTCCTGGAGGAGGGGTCTAAGGGGAGGAGGTGTCCCCATCAACTCTGAGAAATTTGTGTTAACTTAAGGTTGCCTAGATGCAAAATGGTGCTATCTTTGGGATATTTTCGTGAAAGAGGAAAGTGTGTTGTCTTAGAGAAGGGTATATAGTCAACAAACCTCCCCAAGCCCCCCCCCCCCTTTTGGCTAGGCTTCAATGCCTTCTATTCGGGGAAAGTTTTTACGAAAAAATACGTGCGTGGAGTCCATAGAAACATTCTTTGTCTATTACGAAAATTTTCCTTTGTCACATTGTACATTATAAAAGGGTATCTAATACTGACAGACACCGGTACAGTGCCTCCTGGAAGCTTTGGATTCATTATTTAACATGGTGCACTGATTATCTGACATCCAAATGATACTATAGAGTATAATGCCGAGCACGTTACAACTATGGTATTTTACTAAGTTTGGACGAGAATCCTGACGAACATCTTCCATCAATGGGGAATGAGAGGGAGAGTAGAGGTGCAGGGAAGTGATATTAGAAGAGGTGAAGGACTAAAAGAGGCTTTTAGAATGTTTTTTCGTCGTAAGTGTATTAACAGTCACCATCTATACCGCCAAAGGCTGCGCGCGAAGACCGGCAAGAATTTTTGAAAAATGTATAATGGCAAATACGTACTTCAAACTTCTACATCATGCTAAAAATTAGATTGAAAGATTCCAAAGACCAGTGCAGAGGTTGGGGATGTACTTCTGTTTTACGGAAAAGTGTTGTGATCAGAATAGTTGCATGTGTTATTAATAATGGTCATGAGTTGGAGTGAAAACCGTGACGAATGCGCACCAAGCGCGCCGAAATGTTTCATGTAATAAGATAACCATGACAAAACCTGCATTCAAGCTCTGCATAGAGACACTTTCAATTCCCCAACAAACCTTTTAGCCAAACACAAAGCCAGTCCGAGTTTACCTGAGAATTCGTAAACAGCTTTCAGCTTTTGTTGCTGTGCTTCTGCGGGAGTTGCTACCGGAAATTATTGATAATTAGGACAATATTGATGTAAGGTGTGGAGCGCGCGGAGTGCGGGAAAATTTTGAAAGTTTGCGAAGGATTTGCGATAATTCTGATAGTTTGAGAACCATTTGTGATAGAAAATGATTACAATAGATCCACCACTCTGTCGAAAACACACCTCACCCTACCCCATACAGAGATCTATAGCTTAAACGCCTTTTGGGATCATTTTAAAAATTTTCCAAAAAAAAATTCTGAAATCGACTGGGGGGCACGCGCCCTCCATGCCCTCCCGTGCCGGCGCCACTGGGTCCAATGCCTAGTCCTAGATCGGTGTTCCGTGTAACTGTTAGCCTCGCTCCAAAAACTCAGTTATGCGGTCACTGGATATCCAATCACAATCTACTTATAAACACCGAGAAAACCGAGTCAGTCATCCAGGAAATTGTTCACTTTGAAGATTTCCTGGTTATTTAGAAGAAAAAATTGTTGGAAAACTGGTGCCATTTTTCTTGTGGTGTTCGTTTAGTATGAGTCATGCTCCCCTATAAACCCAAGAAGCTAGTTATGGAAATTTAGCCTACACTGGCACAATGATAGTATGTAAACTAACTGAAGGATTGAATAATCAGAAGACTGATCATGGTGTCCTGGTACTGGCATTTGTAAATTGTATCGTAAAGTTACATGTAATGTTTACTTTAATATCTGACACATTTCTAGATATACCTAAGATTGGAAGACCACTTGTACAGTGCAACGAATGTGATATCAGTGTTGGCAATATATGTAAAGTTTATTAGGCCTGGGGGTTGCTATTAAATTTACATATTTTTTTAGCAAAGTTTCATTAGGGGAATATCTTAATCTTGTATCAAGGAAAGTTCCAGGGGCGCGCGCCATAACTTTTCACGTGAAAGTATACTTTTCATGATGTTTTTAAAACAGAGATTTCATTTTCAAAGCGTAAAATATAGGTACGTCATATAATGTTTCTCGGAGAGTTAACTGTTCTTTATTATGTAAGCATATTACGCTGAACGGCTGATGTCTCAGAAGAACATGTCAGGCCCTCTACAGTGGGGGTCATAATACTCCTCTACGGTGCAGCCGTGAGTCGGCGTGTCCTGTAATTCAACAGACTCAAGTTTTATTTTGTTTATCAAACTTGGTGGTATGAAGTCGTTTAAATACCTGTTTTCACTAGTTTCGAGTTTGCTTTCGTTCACTCAGCTATACTGTCAGCTATGGAATCCGACATGTGCCTACTATTTCTCATAGGGTTTTGGAAACAAAGTTGGGGGACAATCCCCGCCACTTTCAAACGTGGTGGTCGTGCCTTCTCCTCGCCCACTTGTTGAGGCCCAGTCAACTCTAGCAATCGCTTCGCAAGAATATACCGCAACACACCATGAATGGTGTTGCATCAACTGTAAATTTGATAGTTTGAGTGGACAATTTACTCCTGAGCTACAAAGAAGTGAATTTGTTTCTGTAGAAACTTTGTTTTTGAAAATAAAGTTACCCAGCTACCCTTGTTTCGAATAATATACCTACTATTCCATACATCTAAATTATGGTTTAAAATGTACGAACTTTTTGGCAACTGGAATCCCATATTTTTCTTAAAAAACACAGTTATTATGGGGCGACACTTTGCATTACAATTTCACTTCAGCCACTGGTGTCTGTTAAAGGAACCACGCACGACAGACCCACATTAGAATATTGGTTCTCAACATTTTTCCATCGGCGTACCCCTTGGGATAATATAAAAAATATTGAAGGACCCCATCGCCTACTTGGGTTATTTAAACAAGAAGATCTGATGTTCTAGATTCTTGGCAGTTATATCTCTCACGCTGACAACACTTGCTCAATAATCCAGGTTCTGCTTTGATGATTCCTAATATTTTCAGGGACCCCGTGCAGACTCGTTTGCGTTTAAGAACCTCCGAACTACTTTCACATACCCTTTGGGTCCGTGGACTCCAGGTTGAGAAACACTGATGTAGAGGTTTTGAAGTTCGACGATTGGTCTCGTTTTGTTTGGTATCACTTCGGCGGACGCGTATACAGGTAATTCAACCAGAGGGCTATTTGTTTGGTAGTTGGCTTCTGCTTTTCTGCCTTGTCCGTTGGGACTATGAAAAATTAGTGTTATATTTAGTCCATATACATACCTTCTTACCAATTGACCATACCTACTTACCAATTATACCGGCCAGCAGCATGATGAGCCTTTATGTTTTAACTGTGTACTGTAACCTTGAGAACCAAGCTAGTATAGATCTGAAATCAAATATTGTCCTGATGATAAAATAAAGGCTAAAATTTGCTCACGTTAGTCTCGCAAACTATGCCTTGTGGTCCTTGACTCAAAGTCAGCAATTCCACAAATAATAACATGTAGCAAACATCCTGCTTTCTGGTCTTTTATGTAAGGTAACAAAAGACTTTTCTTCCACTGTATGATTCTTGTCCCGATCTCGAAAGTGTAAAAGATAATGTCAATTACTATTTTCAAACCTATCATTCCTTTGTTCCCTTGCCTATTTCCAAGCCATGATGCGCAAAGTTGTGTCTAAAATATTTCCCGGGAGCTGGTTTCAGGCGCGTAGCCAGACCATTCGGTCGAGGAGAGGGGGAGAACGAATACTATCGTTCCGATTTAATGGTTTTCAAACTGTTTGAGGAGGTAGCGCTCCTCCCCCTTCCCCCGGTGCGTTTGATCCAGGTCATCACCCCTTGGGGGCGGGTGAAACCCTGGAAACTCTGGAGTAGTAACAACTTAACAAGTCACGATGATCACAATTTAACCGTCTTATATAACAACCTAACTCGGGCTAAATGACGATCGATTTGACGACGCTGCACGTGGTTAGTCGGTGGGAGACGGCCGAAGATCCAGACAATTTTCCAGAGGGATCCATGACCTATCCTCGAAGGGATTCCAGAAATTATCTAAGAGGAGCGCCACCACCAGTTGGCGCGTGACGAACGAAGAATATTTTTGGCCAAAAGGCCTCCCAGATTGCAGGAAATGACACATCCCAGGCGTTGTAAGTTGCACCAAAAATACTAAATGTAAGGAGAATTGTTGCCACAGGCCACCACACAAGGGGTCCCACGAAAAAAAATTACGTCACCATCAAATATTTAACTATTTCAAATGGAAATGGATGCCCACTAAACGGACTGTAGATTCACAATTTGACCATTTTTAATAACCTAACTTGGACTATCGGTGTGTCGATTTGGTGGCTCACGGGATAAGGTGGGTGTAGGTGGGGGAAGATATATTATTGCAGGGGTTGCAAGGGGCTTTGAAAGATTTAACCCATTCATTTTTTCCCACAAGAAGGAATAATGAGACATGCACGCCGAAAAGCCACTTTTTAAGATAGCTGGCCTACCAAAGCATTGTTTTCCTTCAATTCATAAAATTTCTTTCTTATTTCCTCTCATCTCTTTTCTTTCCTATACGTTTTTGCTTTTCTTCGTTTTTAAGTTATTTTATTCATTTTTTCTGCCGAGCAGAGATGGGTTCCGTACCCCCTGGATCCGCACCTTGAAGGATGGACGAGGGTAGGCGAGTGATGCTTGAGCCTTTAAAAAATTCTGCTCAAACTGTCGTGTAAAAAACATGTAACGATAGCATACAATTATGTACGATTAGTGAATTTCTTTCCCCATTTTACATTGCAAAAGTTATCCATTATATTCAAATTCACTCTTAATTTCTCTTTACTTGTCACTTTTTATATGGCCCACTCATTGGGGCTTTGACAGCAAACCACCTTCCCTGGCAACGCAACTGGCTCTTTTCCACTGTGTGACTATTAAAGAAATTTTCACTGGGACAGTGATTTAAAGTGTCCTTTCTTGATGGTGATGAAAAATTAACATCGGGACCTCGCTGCCTCTCCTCCCTCTCCCACACTCCCAGCCTCGCTTTATCATTTGTTCCTTCCTTCTTCCGTTCTTATCTCTCCCTCCCTAAACTCTGCCTGCCTCCGTCCTGATCCGCCCTCCCCGACCGAGCCTTCTAACGCTTCCTTTTCTCTCCTAGTTCCCTCATCATTTCCTCTTTCCCATGCAAAGTCTCCCTGGCTTCATCCCTCGTCCCCGTTCCGACCTTCCTGGTCCCTCACTCTCTCCCCTCCCCCTTCTGTATTTCCCACCGTCTCTTACCCTGCCCGTTTCAGTTATCATTTCATCGATATTTGAACCAGTCTTCTACCTCATCAAACCCATTCCTCCTCTTCATCCATCCCTCCTATCGGCAATAATCCCCATTTTTATAATTTCTTTTCCTTTCCTTTTTCTCTCTTCAGTAAAGTTTCCTGTATTCTTTCATTTTTCTTGTCTCCTTTTCCTTCTCCCTCTCTTTCTTTTGTTTTCTCTTTTCTTTTTATTTTTCCCTCGTCCCGATTTTACTTCGATTTTTTTCTCCAGGGGACAGTTTGTCTTTTGGAAACGACTTTACTTGTGACACTCTGCCCTTTGCTAAGACATAAAGTGTTGAAAGTGTAGTCACTTCACTTAAAATAGAGGATTGCGCCTAAGAAGTAATGTCTGTTTTACACTTCAATAACCTATTTTTCAGTTCTTTCAGATCAAAATGTTTTGATGGCCTTGCAAAATGATGTATTTTTGAACAGACATGTGAAAAGCTCTTATTGTGATTTCACCATTTATCAAATTAATTACAATTTATCCCCTTTACTTGTGTACAGAATAAATTAAACTGAGCGAACAACCTAAAGTAAGGAGGAAAGTTTCCCCCACAAAGTGATAAAACTTTCTTAATTACATCAAAAATTCGAATCGATGTTATGTACATATCACTAATTCGGTTTTAATGATTCTTGATATCATCAAATATTGCAGAATTCGTGATATGTGGGCCATGTTTAAAGATATCAAGAATATGAATAAGTGATAAGTAAATATCCTTATTCGAATTCTTGACATCAGTAGATAGGAGCTACTGACATGAACATATCATTAAACATTGCGGAATTAATGACATGTATGTCAAACTTACGATATCTGGAATCCATTTACTGATATCTGTAAACTAAGTTTTGATATTATAAATCGAATCAATGATACCTGAAAAACGTTTGCCATTTTAAGATATCAATAACTTTTCATCTGATATTACAAGTTCGATTTCGTGATATCATTAAAAGATTTCAAAGTATCAGCAACTACACAGTATCAATAACAGATCCCTTACAAAATTCTGTGGAAAAAGTTCCAATACCACACCGGAAATACTATGTGAAAGTGTGGACAACTGTGGTTCCTGTGATTTCCTGCATGGCAATGTATGTCTTTGATAAACATTTGACACACAATTCCAAAGGGTCAAACATTGGTCTGCATTTCCACAGGTTGTACAGGAGGTGATGTGTGGAGAACTACGCGTTTCGACGGAAGTAATATGTGACAAACAGGGGTAAAGTAGGTAAAGTGTAGAAAGGTGTGGTGCTGAGGTAGGAAAACTCAATAATTTGATCTCTTTCTTTAGTTCGCCAGCTTTGTTTGTTGCATTTTGCCGTGGTTTGCCACATGTGTCAACTTGACACAGCTTTCCCCCCGTTGACCCAAGTTTTCATGTGTGACAGTCATGCAGGGAAAAGTATGGTGCGGTCTGTCAGATTGGTTCCAATACCACATGTGTCACCTCATACATGACCATACATTTTCCTTATGTATTTCATATTCCCTGCCACATGTGATTACGTGTTTACCATGTAGCGTGCAACACGGCTTTTGTAAGGGAAACCTTGAATAATTTCACATATCACTACTAGAATTAAAGATATCAGTAAATGATTTAATGATATTTGCAATTGTTTACTGATATCATTGAAAAAAGAATAAAAAGTAAAACGGCTTGCCATATAGACTTTCAACCAGCAATATTTTTAAGTCCTTTTATCTTCTAAAATTGTCTGATACCCTCATCTTAAATCTCAGGGCTTCGTCCTTTGCATGTAAATTTCTGAGTAATCTCCTGCCGAGAAGTATTTAACCTCTCTTCGAACAAAATATTTTCAAACACAGTCATTAAGACCCAGCACGTTCATTTTTGTAAAACTTTATCACCGTCTTTAGAGTTCTTTACGTTTAAGGGCTGTAAAGGCCTTCAATTGTTTACCCGGCACTTGAATTTTCAAGCCTCGTATACGCTCCTTTAGGGAAAAGCTCATAAAGCTTTCAGTATGATCTACTTAAAGTAACATTGTTTTTGAAAAAAAAAAGATTACAAAAGGCGTTTAAGCTATAGATTGAGGGTGAGGTGTGTTTTTTACAGAGTGATGGATCTATTGTAATCATTTTCTATCACAAATGGTTCTCAAACTATATCAGAATTATCGCAAATCCTTCTCAAACTATCAAAATTTTCGTGCGTTCCGCGCGCTCCATACCTTACCTCAATATTGTCCTTATTATCAATAATTTCTGGTAGTAACTCCCGCAGAAGCACAGCAACAAAAGTTGAAAGCTGTTTACAGTACTAATTCTCAGCTAAAAGACTGGCTTTGTGATTGGCCTATAGGTTTTTGGGGAACTGGAATGGAAAGTGTCTCGATGCAGAACCTGAATGCAGGTTTCGTCATGGAAATTTTATTCAATGAAAAATTTCGGCGCGCTTCGCGCGATTCGTCACGGTTTGCCCTCCATCTCATGTCAATCATTAAAAGGAGGGTTTAAGCAAGAATGTTCTTTTCGTATGTGAAAAAGGAACTAAATCTATGCATTTTGATGAAACTTTCATTCAAATTGGACTGTATTACTCGAGATATCAGCAAAGAAGTTACAACCCAAAGGCAAGTGGAAGTTATATTAGTAGGCAGCTCCCTGATATCACTTCCTCACATTGATAAGGAATGCTTTGTTTTCTTTGTTTATTCAGTCTGTTGTATTGACCTTGCAATTTATAGGGATAGGACCTGTCCATGGGGAATGTGAAGTTTGTAACTTTCCTATGCCTCTCATGCAATCATTCCGATAACATTCGATTGTTAAGGAGAAAATTGGTGATAAAATTTAAAGAAAAACAAAAGATTGCTCATTAAAGTGAGGGTATGACATCATATGTGCTTGCTTCAACTTCACTTTGTGTTGAAAATATGACTTTATCTGCTGATATCTTGAGAACCACACATCGGATTTCAATGGAAATTTCAACAGAGTTCTTAGACTCTAAGTACCCCTCTAATATATCAAAGCTTAATTTGAGCTTAGACCCTTCTTCAAGGTAATAATACATACAACTATTCTGATCACAACACTTCTCCGAAAAACAGAGATACATCTCTAACCTCTGTGGGGGACTCGCATCTATATGTGATCTTTCAGTCTAATTTGTAGCAGGGTGTGTAAGGTTGAAAGTACGTATTTGCTGTTGTACATATCCCCCCCCCCCAAAAAAAAAACAAAAATGCGCGCGGCCATTATCTGTATAGATGGTGATTGCTAATGCCCTTACGACGACAAAGCATTCTGAAACGCGCTTGTTAGTCCTTCGTCCCTTTTGCTATTTCTATCAGGGAGGTCTAATATGGCCTCCCTGCACTTAAACTCTCCCTCCCTCCCATTCCTGATTGCTGGAAGCTGTTCGTCTAGATTTTCTTTCGAACTTAGTAAAAATACGATAGTTGTAAAGTGCTCGGCGTCATACATACTCTATAGTATCATTTGGATGTCAGGTAATTAGCATCATTTCAGTGTTATATTTTAAAAAACTAATTCAGAGATTCGGGGGGGGGGGCTATTCCGGTGTCTGCCAGCCTTAGATACCCTTTTATACTGCACAACGAAGCAAAGGAAAATTTTCCCAATCATAGGCCAAGAATGTTTCTGTGGACTCCACGAGAGTATTTTTGCGTAAAACTTTCCCCGAACAGAAGGCAGTAAAGATTCCGGGGGGGGGGGGGGGCTCAGGAGGTTTGTTGACACATACCCTTCTCTTAGACAACATACTCTCCTCTTTCACCTAACAAAAAATTACCGGTCACTAAATTATGAACATTTTCTAGCCATATATGATCAGAGATCAGAGAGTAAAAGAGTAATATTAGAAAGTGCTAGAATGCACTGTCTACCATTTATCATAACGTGAATATGCTTCAAAATTTTATCCGTGCACAGATTTTTCTCGTGAAGAGGGAAGCTTGGCCAATAAGTTTCATATTTTCAATCTTCGTGGCACATAAAGTTTAATATGCGTTGGAAGCTTTTCTTAGATGGAAGGGGGGTTAAGGCCTATCACTTCAGATCATAGTCCTAGGGGTCTAAGAGGAGGGGTGGCCCCTCGTATTTATCCCATTGTTTTGAGCTTTTGGGTGTCCCTAGATGGAATCTGGTACTACTCTTTGGGTAATTCTGTATTTTTATTAAAAAAGGTTAATATATTACACAAGGGTAACAAATGAGGGGTTGCTTCCTTGAAAAGTGGGAGTGGAAGCACACTTTAGATCACATATTTTTGTGTGGGAGATAATCATCCCCTCTTAGATCTCTACCGCGCGCATCTCCACTTCCTACGCCTATGTACTGATGTATAGGTTAAAGGTTTAGGCCGCATCTGTCCCTTTAACTGCTTAATATCATGTATCCCCTGAAAGGGATAGATTACGCTCAAAGGGTTTTGTATGCATAATGGCTACTTCAAGGTCTCAAGGAATTGGAATTTAGCTATATTGTGGGCTAGAGTATCAAGAAAGCCATTTTTCAGTAATGTTGATCCAAACCATAGTTGACATTTACATGATCTCAAATATTACTGGTAAGTATTTAATCACTTTTTTGTGTGAATTATGAAATTTGTGACAAATTCCCTGGAAAAATTCACCTGCACTGGTCCTTTACCTCAATTGCCAGTCAAGAGGAACTTCTTTGTCACGTATCGTTTAGTCTTGGAGAAAATTCAAAGGTTATTTGAAGGCAGACGGTACGCTATTATCCGTTAACTATGTGGACAACTCAGAATTGCGAACTGCATGCATATATAGAGCAGTTGACTGGGATTTTTATGTCTGAGATCAATTGTCATGAAAAGTGAGTAGGTTACTTTAAAGTTGTAGGGGGAGTGGGGAATTTTATGAGGAAGAATCGCTTTGCACAAGGTGAGGTTAATGTCATCTTAGTTCAGGAGAAGATGAAAATTGAAATGACAAAATGACTCAGTGGTATAAGTTTAAATCATAGGTGCAGGAGCCGAGGGCTGGGCGGGCTGCTCCCCACCCCCGGAGTTCGAACAAACTTGATTTATCAATTTCTCAATTGTTTTGGCGTTAGGCAATTTTCTGGGGTAACAAAGGCTTTTCTCCGGCAAAAAGGGCTCACCCCCAGACAAAATACCACTTAAGCCTGTGGTTTAAATAAAATTCAGACCACTGCTTCCTCGTTCAAAATTCACATGCAGCTGTTACTTACTGTATATCAGTTCTTGTCAATGATTGATTGTTTATGGAATATTAGTAGTTTTTGGAAGAAACCTTCAAAATAAAGCTATGGGGAAGGATTGGAGGGACGGGGCAGGGGAGGGCGTGTTCGGTTGGAAGCCTCCAAACCTACTGCTCCCTGGGACCTATGTCCACCTGCAAGTATCCGTTACTTATTTCTCCTTCGAGTATCAAACTTGCATTGCTCATGATTTTTTTTATAGCTGACCTAATCGTAACAACGAGACTTTATCAAATGTACCGAGTTAAGTTCTTAGAAGCGCCTTTTATAGTATGACTATGTGTTTCGACTTTGATTTTTCTATGTCCTATTTCGTAGTGTAGCTGATTGATGAGAGGGAAGAGGGGAAGGGACCACAGTGTCCCGGAAATGAATCTTAAGGAAAACCTGGGGACAATATCAGTGTACGTCAGAATACTTCCTTTAAAATTTAAAACAAGGACAAACATATTTACTTTGCCTCCAAATTTTACAGGCCGGACATTCGCCTGTTACCATGGTTCCTCGTAAATGGAAAGGGCGTGATGTTTCAATCACTGCTTTTTTCTCATTGCAATAAAATTTTTGTGAAATTGGTACAAGGGGGCTGTAGAAGAATGATTACATACAGGTCGAAGGTGATGAAGTTGATAAAGCCTTGCACGTGTTGACTGACAATTCCAGACATCTGAGTTCCTGTCAATGATTTTACATTACTTTGTAATCAGATGATTTTGGTGCTCAGCGTGGAAATGTCCTTTCCGAAGTTCTGAATGGACAAGTTAGTTAGATGAGGTTTAACTTCCCAGTTTCCAACCAATTGGTTCAAGTCGAGACGACCACGGTCGTTTCTTCCAGTTGTGGCTCACTGGCTCGTTTTCCCTACTCCATTGCCTACGCTGAGCACCAAGCATAAAGGCAGTGGGTTCCATTTTTAAAGTCTTTGGTATGACCCGGCCAGGATTTGAACCCTAGACCTTCCGGCTGCAAGTCGGATACTCTAACCACTTGGCCACTGCAGTCGGCCTCTAAATGGACAAGAGCGTGAAGAGTGTGAATGACAGTCTGTGGCGTCATCGTGTACTGGGGTTGTCGACCTGCAGGTCGCACATTTTTTGACATAGCAGATGTGGCTTCTGTCCAAATTTCAAGAACATTCAAGAACATTGACTGCTCCTATAGCCTTTGGGGTAAGGGGAGGGGGATTCGCAGAAATTCCCAATTTTTGATAAACTCCAATTTTTTCACAGCTGTATGACTTCACTTACAGATATTAATGATGTTTGTATGTAAAAAACTTTCCAAACATAAACTTATTCACACCAAATCTGAGCAGTGTATGGAGAACTAGCCTTCCTTTTCACTAAGATTATGTTTTTTTCAGCCAGGCAAGAACGGGTAACGTATGCAGTAGCGTAGCCAGGGGGGGCAGGGGGGCAGACTCCCCCCCCGGGCGAAAAAATCGAAGTAAAATCGGGACGACGGAAAAATGAAAAAAAAAAAATAAACGAAGGGAAAAAGAGGGAGAAGGAAAAGGGAAGGGGAAGAGGAAAGGGGAAGAAGGGAGAAAAAGAGAAAAAAGGGAAAATAACAGGAGAAAAGGGTAATAAAATAATAAAAATAGGAATCATTATCGATGGAAGGAAAGGATGGAGAGAAGGAAACAGGCTTGATAAGGTAGTGCACTGGTTCAAATATCGACGGGACGAGTATACTGATACAGGTAGGGCTAGGGACCGTGGAAAAGACCAAAGGGAATAAGAAAGAGAAGGGCTAAGAAGACAGAAACGGGACGAGGGATGAAGCGAGGCAGATTGTGCATGAGAAAAAGAGATGAACTATGAGATGAACTAGGAAAGAGAACAGAGAGCGTTAGACGACTAGGGAGTCCGGAAGGACAGACTATGAAGCAGAGCAGTCAGAGTAAGGGGATAGAAAAAGGACGTAAAGCAAGGCTGTCAGTGTGGGAGCTATAGGGATAGGAGCTACCGTTCCGATTTTTATTTTTAATCACTATCAAAAAGGGATACTTAAAATAAACGTCCCGGTGCAGATTTTCTTTCAAAGTCACATAATGAGTGGAAAGTATCCAGTTGCGTTGCCACTTATTGGGGTTTGGTGTAAGAACCCTAATGAGTGGTCAAGAAAAATTGCCAGGAGAAACTATAAGCATGAATTTGAATATAACATGGGCAAGCTCCACCCATATTTTGCTTTCCCAGCTGACTAGATATAAGTGATGAATCTTAGCTCTGTGCACTTACATTTTATTTTGTTCTCCGGGGACCGCCTGGTGTGGCTTACTTTGGCAGCAATCCTCCTAACATCTTAAAACCCAAAATATGTAATAATTTTGGAGTGTAACGTAGTAGCGTGCGCAATGGGGTCGGGGCCATGGCCCCCACCGTTGTAAGTAGTCGGGGGAGAATCAGCTAGTCGGGGGAAATCGGAAGCAGTCTGACCGAGACTGGCCGAGCATCAGGCGCACTCTCCCTCCCCCAATTGGCCGTTATGGGTGTTTTAACATGCTCCAGAATGTGTCAAATATAGCACCATTTTTCATCTCAGCGAGCTTCTAAAAGCAAAACTTCCCCTCCCCCGGGACGGCGAACAATCAATTTTTTGTCTCTCTATTATAACAATAATCACTAAACAAATAGCAGTCTGAAGAACGGTCAATCATCTAGTTATAAAGATGACTACCTTTATACTGGTCATTAGGCAAGCGTGAAGCCAGGGGGTGGAGGAAGAGGGCAGCCGCCCACTTTATTTTTAGTATTTTATTATGTTTACTTTTTACAATAGTGCTAGTGTTTCCCCGTTTTATATGCGATAAATAGGCCCCGGAAGTGCCATTTCCAGCCGTCTGGGAGGCATTTTGGACCAAAATTTCCTTGCGCTCCGCGCCACCATCAGTTGGTGCGGAGCGCTGAGAGACTTTCTATGAGCTGCGTCCCTCCCACTTCGTTGACATTTTTTTGCTACGCCCCTGTTAATAGTTTGCGTCTAGCCAGTTGGACTTTTCTCTGTGCCAGTCGGTGGAATTCACAGTCTACCCCCACCTCACAAATCCTGCGCACGCCACTGGTGTAACGTACAACACCCCGGGAAGGATCATTTCCTCAGTGTAGTTTGGGAAGGTATTTTGGCCAAAATATTCCCTGTACGCTTCGCGCCAACTGGTGGTGGCGCTCCGCGATGATAAAGTCTCAAAGGGTCTCTCTGAAGAAAGGCATTGATCCCTCAAGAATGATCCCTCCTCGATCTTACACCGAGTTTACCACTGACAGTTCACCCCGGCTTCATCAAATCGAGTTATGGTAAATAGTTAAATTGTGATCATCGTGACTATAAGTTCGCATACTGATAAGGCCATTTGAATATCAAGTCGATAATTTTTTCTCATGCCCCCAATTCTATTCCGAAGCTTCCGGATTTGTCCCGGGGTGATAAACTGGACCCAAAAGAAACGGTGGGGGGGGGACCCACCTCTACAATTAGTTTGAAAAATCATGAAATCGGGACGAAAATTTTCATTTTGCCCCTCGGGCCGAAGACCCTGGCTACGCGCCTGAACGTATGACAGACTAATGATTTAGAGATTTGAAGACTTAGAGGTTCATCATGTTGAGTTTGGTGTCCCTTCACGGGAAGTAGCTCCTTGGGAGGAGGGGGGAAGAATTCCTTCGGGGTATTGTTTGCTTTTGCCTTTCTAGACTTGAGACAAGATTTTCTAACTGTTGAGTTTCCATGATTTGGCGTTTTCTCTCAGTCCCCTACAATTTAAACGTTTTGGATGGTGTATCAGTATCTTTCTAGGGTAACATTTCCCTAATTCACTTTACATTTTTTATGAACCAAAGAAAATCTTTTTGGGTTCCTACTCAGGTTCCATAAAACCTTTGTCAGATTTTCTAACTGTTGAGTTTCCATGATTTGGCGTTTTCTCTCAGTCCCCTACAATTTAAACGTTTTGGATGGTGTATCAGTATCTTTCTAACTTGTAAGTGGTTTTTACGACCACCCCAACCCCGCCCTTCAGGCAGTAATGACGCCAGGATTGCTACGGGAAGGGGCAAGCTCCCGAGGAGGAGAAACAACTCGATGCCCCGTTCATTGTGACAGATTGCCGGAAGGTAGGCGAACCCAAAATTATAAGGGCGTCACGCGAGCAAAAAGTTTTTATTGGGAGGGAATAAAAATTTTGGATTTTAATTGGGTTTTTATTGAAGGAAAGTGCAAGAGTTAGCGTTTCCCCTTGAAGAATATTTGGAATTTTGGATATTTTAAAGTCAAATTTGCCCGTCTTGAGGGCTGACACAATTACAAATTATACTTTATAACACCCGTTAAAGCTCCTCGACAACATTGGCAAATTTGTCTGACGAGGAAGGGGTAACCTTACTCTAGTGGGAGACATTGCCCTTCCGCTCCTCGCCTGGTGCCTCTTTTGCCTTCAAAGCCTTCTGCTAAAATCACTTATTAGTTTGTTTTTAAAAATTAAAACATACCACAATGTACTAAGGCCCTAGTGTATTTGTTCAGAATTTTGCCTCATTCTCTTAGTACAGGGGTTGAGTCTTCAAAACCTAAAGACCACGCCATCGGGTCATTCAGTCTTAGTAAGTGCGTAAAAAGTATCAGTCAAGAGAACACACTCTAAAAATGGTGTTTAGAATTTACACATCGTTGTGTAACTTGTGCACATATCTCGAAATGTGTAGAAATTACACGTTTGTGTAATAAATTTACACAACATGTGTAATTTATGTTGTGTAAATTTATTACACAAACATGTGTAATTTCTACACATTTCGAGATATGTGCACTAGTTACACAACGATGTGTAAATTCTACACAACATTTTTTTTAGAGTGCAGAACTTCCGTCAACTTTCATGCCTAAAAAGGTTCGTTTCCGCCTTGGTCAAACCTAAGGACCTTGAACTTTGAGCAGACGCTGAACTCCGCTTGTCACTATAATATTTCCCCAGATCATTGTCGTTGGGAAGAATCTGGTATACATCTTCATCTTGCAATGACACAATACATTTAAATGAAGGCATTAAATTACGGGAAATGGCACTCTTTTTCGGACTATATTGGTTAAGGCAAAATTTCCTCTTTCCAGGCAGTTAAAATTCTCCCAACTAAGTTGTTCACTTTTAGCTCTCAAACCTAAGGACCTTGAACTTTGAGCAGACGCTGAACTCCTCTTGTCACTATAATATTTCCCCAGATCATTGTCAATGATAGTTTTGGCACCTCCTAGACAAGTGCCCATTCCTGCATGTACTTTAATTTTCCAAGGTTATATTCTGCTTAGTTCACTTAATCGAGCGCGAAGCCCAAGCCCGTCTGGTCCAGAACCCGCTTAAGGGTACCGAAAAAGTTTGGTTTCTATATGCTCTGCGTGTAAATTAGGTCATTTTTCTCAATGATAAAAGTGGATGTTTTCACCACTTTTCAGCCAGTGGAAGATGTACAATCTAACATGCGTACTATTTTTACTAGGGCTGAGGTAAAACTGGGGTGGGGGTGGTGGGGACTGGAGGGACAAAACGTATGTTATCACAAACTGTGCGTGATGGAGGCATGTCACATTTCACTGATCTGAACATATCAATCAAAGTGTCACCACTATTAATGATTCAGATATCTGGTTTTTACAAAAAGGATTTGTGGAAGATACAGGACTCCTCTGAAAGGGGCGTATACAGTTACGACATCATTTTTTACAAGAGCGCATTGGACGGGTCCCTTCATTGAGAGTCCGCAATTCACACCATATTATATAGATGCGCTTGGGTGCAGTTAGTAGGGAGTTGAAACGAATGTAAACGTGCCTTTAATACACAGAACACTGCCTGGAATTCTTAGCTTGCACACAACTTACATGGCAGGCATATTAATTGGTTGTATCTGTGTATATGAGCTTACACGGTTTAAATAGCAAATACTTATAAATTATGTTCCCACAACATGTAGATTAAGAACTAGTTTTTATTACAGGCATGGAATCTTTTTAAGTTACCAGTACTCTATCCAACGTGCCGTGGTGCCCAAAATCTAGGCTTTTTGTGTTATCATGCTTGTCAGAAAACTTCACGAGGAATCTAAAAACTATCAAGTCTCCAAACTCCCTGGTCCTAAAATTTACCAGTTTCTCTAGTCCCAACCTCGTACGCTTTTAAGTAACCACGAAGGGAACATGGGGTGGTTCGTCGGAATTTTCCGGCATTTGTCAGTAAATGTACAACACCGTTAGTAAATTCTTTTCTAATGATTGCCCAATTTTAGTAACTAATTAAATTGCTGACTCTCCATTTTAATGCTAAGATAACTGTTTAAGATTTCCGTGCTGAAAAGCAGGGGTTAACTTATAGTCTGACCTTCATCATGAAGCTTCCTCATTGGTGGCTTTCCATGAAACATGTCTGCAGCTGCAGATGCTGACGACCCTGGATATTAATGAAAATTATTCGTGAGAGTTCGCATTTGGAGCACGCCTAGAACACCCCTAGGAAATAGTAGAAGTTGAAACACTTTCATCATCATAACTATTATAAAGAAAACGGAAGGTCCTATGGGCTTGGCATTCATGAGCCAACGATCTGAAAATGTCCCCGAGGGCCCGTAAATTGTTACTTTGCATTGGTCTATACTTTTAATTGGTTGGTAGTAATAAAATCGTTGCTATTGCAGAGACATTGATGCCGTCTGACATTAATGACGTTGAAAGTTATTTCAAATTTCTGTCAAGTTAGGTTATTACACTTTAATTTATGTTTTCCCGTAATAAGATTCAAATTTGTGCAAATCACTAAGTTTGCTGCATGTTTTGGTTGTTTTTGAGTTCCAAAAATGAAATAGCTAACGGCGGGAACAAAGTGAGCCCTGCCCAGTGTAGTCCAATATTTTTTCTGACAAAAATCCAGCCTGAGAGACCTAGCTATTTATCTCGACGATATACATATATATGTATGTATATATATATATATATATATATATATATATATATATATATATATATATATAAATATATATATATATCTATATATATATATATATATAGGTTGAATGTGGTAAGATCGACTATAGATGTAGGTCGAAAAGTTAGTAACTGATTCGATCATGAATGAAATTCAACCGAAGTACTGGCATGGCCTTTTGAACAAGGGAAGAATGAATGAATATATATATATATATATATATATATATATATATATATATATATATATGGTCTCATTATTCCGAGTAGGTGATTTTGTTCGTCCTCTGCTGCCCTCTCTCTTTTTGTCGTCATTTTTGTTTTGTACAGCCTTGATGAAGGACCCGTGGAGGGCCCGAAAGCTTGGCAGGGTAGTTTGTGTTATTAATGCTTCTTTCTTAATACATTTAGTGTAGCACGGCATCATCTTTATTGATCCTACCCTCATTCGGACATGTCCTGTTTGTCGTTTTTCCGGATTTTGCTTATATATATATGTATATATATATATATATTTATATATATATATATGTATATATATATATATATATATATATATATATATATATATATATATATATATATATATATATATATATTGAAATCGATAATAAAACTGTTGGTCATGTAATTTCCTTGACGATGACACAGCAAACTTTCCCTATCATCATGAAAACATTTTTTTAAAAGAAAGTACAAAACAATTTAAAGACAATAGGCAGTCCCCGCAAAATTCCTTTTTGAAAAATCAGCAAACTTACAAATCTCCTCCTACTTGCCTTACAAGTACCTTTGAAGATGGTTTTGAACATAACTATTACAAACAAAAGGTAGGGAGAGGAATTTTCTCCACGAATTTAACACTTCAGTCAGTAACACAAATATTATCACATGATCAAAACAAACCATTGATGAATTAGGATGACGGAGTCTACTAATTCTGATTGGTGTGACTGCATTTTTCCTTTAAGCTTTGGCGGATACTTTGTGTATATATTGCACATGTTAAGTGCGGTAAGAGAATACGTTTCACTTTGTTCATGCCATGTGTATGTGTGATGTAAGTGAAGAACGTTTGTTTACCACTTCTCCATTGGAAACCCAAACAGTGAAGAAGTAGGGTCAGTCCTCTCACCAAAAGTGTACTTGCACTATAATGAGCTGATTCCCTGTTTAATGTACAGCTTGTTGCCAATATGCAAATGGCCAATCCTGCAGTTTAATCAAATAAGCATGGTCATTCAAAATCTAATATTTTGTAAAAGCGGAAATGCGCTTTTTGCGCCAAGAATTGGTCCTCAGTGTGTGGCAACAATTTCTTAACTGTGCGCCCAATTCATGAAAGGGGGGAATATCATATTTTTCTTGGAGATGTCTTCGAGAAAAATTTGATGTTCCCATGAGCGAAGCTTGAAAAAGATGGTGCTTCCATCCGAATTTGTCTATGGATTGGGAAAGTTTACCAAATATTTGTTAAATCGTATTCGCATTTGTCTTTATTTCCTGTAATTTAAGCAACACTACTTTCAAGTGAGATTGAAACTGAGAAGCATAACGTAAAGGTACGCTGGTTTTGTATCACCCGAAAGTTTCTTCCTAAGTATGAAGAATATTGCCTTACTTACACTTTCCCTTAGCACCTCTTTCACCAAAGACATTTTGTTATCGTTTTGATTTTATGTTACGTGTGTTGAAGAAGTTGCATTATTTTGAATTTGGAAGTTACCTGATAATAGGTTTCGTCATAAATTATGGGAGAGTAACTACAGTAGAGACAGAGTAATACTTTGAAAAGTATTTCGCCAGGTCTAAATTCCCCTTTTTTGTCCCTTTCTTCTAAAATAACTCTCACACTGTGGTCGAACCTCCGAGCCTGCGCCCATCTGAGCTTCCCTGTTTGCCAAACATGTTACACTGACAAGAATTAAACAGCCTTTTTCAAACCATACCCCCTGTTTATACTGGGGTATTATCATGTTATCTACCCCATTACCTTTAGGCTGGTTTAATCACTTAGTGACTTTTACAACTCAGGTTGCAAACAACTTCACCTTGAATTTGAATTTAAACAGTACCCACTGCCTACCAGGCACGTAGCCACGGGGGCACGTCCCCCCAGAACAATTTTCAATAAAAAGTCTCGTAGTGGAGGAGGAAAAATCAATTACGAGACCAGCGTTTTGGAATACAAATAAAAGAATAAAAATGGAAACCTCGCACCATTTTGCATCTAGAGTCCTTGAAATAGGCAAACATTTTCAAGGGGAGGTGCCCCTCCCCTTAGACCCCTCCCCCAGGCCGGCGAAACTCCAAAATCAATATGCCCTCCCCCACCCCAGATTGGTTATTCTGACTACGGGCCTACTGCCTTCTCCTCATCTAGTACTTTCCTCTCTAGAAGTCAAGCTCATGTTTATATTACACCATGCTAGGGACTGAAAAAGTAAAGTTTAAAGCAAAGATAGAGGAAGCTGCAGGAAGTATTTGAAAGCAGTTTGTGTCAACCACTTTTCTATGTCCACTTTCGCTGTGTTGCATGTCATAGCTTGGGATAAACTGTTTTGCCTCCAGGCATTTTTCTTATGGAGGAGGTGAATAGGAGATTTCTTAGGGAAGCCACTTTTTCTTATGGAAAGAGGACATTTGATGCTGAGGGGATGGGGTGGGGGAAGGAACAATGTACGGCAGACCAACTGGACAGGATATTCAGATATTGCGTTAGTTAAATTCCTAGACCAAAATCTGCAAGCAGAAAGTAAAATTGGAAATTGGCTTTGTCAAATTTATTGACGATGTTGCAAAGAGTTCAGAATGCCTTAAAAGTTGCGACGAGGCCTGTTTGAATATAATACTTGGGAGACTTCATGTACAAGTACAGTTACAAGCCTAATTATTGAACAAATGTTTTAGCGGCATTTTTGTATCGGACGAAATGCTTAGTTTTAAAGGGAACGTTTTAGAAGGGCATGGGGTACTCTAAGGAATGGAAGCACCCTCTCTCTAATTATGATCTTAGAAGTTATCAAGTTCTCCTGTTGTTTAAGGACGTACCAACATATTATTTGACTCTGTGCACCTTCCTCTCTACACTGATAAAGAACGAGGGTATGGGATCTGACCACCAATTCAATAGTAAGACTTCAAGGCAGGTAGGCTATTTTTTGCAGCAGTAGGCTAACATTACCCTACAGATGCCTTTAAAACAGGGCCTAGGCGTATTGGGCGGGGTCTGGGGGGAAAATATCGGTTTTAGGACATTGGTCATTTATTTGCAGGGTGAATTTGACTGTTTCATGATTGTTGGCGTAATTGTAATGTTTCCAGAGCAAACTTCTTCTGCCCCATTGTGAAATGTCTTCCTATACGGCTACGACTGATGACGAAAGGTGGGCCTAGGGCGGGGTTCGGCATAGGCTTAAGAAGCAGAGGCCAGGGGAACGGCCCCCATTAATTTGACTGAGAATTTTTGGCCGAGATATATTTTACCTGGAAATAGCTAATTTCCCCCGAATGAGGGCTGCAGCCCCCTCTTATGCCTCCCCTCCAAACACACACTTTGGTTTAAACATTCTAGTTTATTTTCTAATGCATCTCTCTGCAAAAGAAACTTGTACATGTTTGTCCACACTGTGACTTATATGCCCCCCCCCCCCCCTTTACCGAAAGTTAGAGGCCAGGCATGGCCGTGTGTAGTCATATAGTTATTCAGTAATTAATAAGAATATTTAATGGAAAAATGTTGCCGTAATTTTCATACCTCCACTGAGGTAAGGTAAAAGACTCCCTGCAACTCACCATGTAGGCTAACGTAAGTAGCCTATCTTGCGAGCAGTTGTAAACACCAACACATAGACTCAGTATTAAGTGAAAAGGACTGACGACTGAAGTCCTTTGCACAACCTGTCTAGCTCACTATATATAGCATGAGTAGTTGGGCGTACAGCTTTTTGCCTGCATCAATGAGATAATCTTAACGTTAGTAATGTGAGTGTCAATTCTCGATAAGCCCTACAGGGTTTCTTAGTACAGTTCCTTTCACACAACTTGTTACTTATATGCTTCTATTATTTGTTGTAAATTTTTGTTTGTGATAAATCAAAAATAAATGGAATGAGTTAAAATTGCATCTATTAGCCTGTTCCACAAAACATGTTTTTGACCTTTCCGCAGGGTTTTCCTTGAACAGACTCATGTTACTCTTTCATCAGTTCCTACATAATCATGCAAGGCTCACGTTTTACAAGACCTATTAGCTCCCGGCTTCATGCTGCGTAGCTATTTCGATGAAGGCTACGAAATAATTATTCTTTCGAAACTGAAAATCCAGGCATCTTCTTCCCAGAGCAGAGTTTGCTTTTCATATTATGTGTCAATTTGTCTTCTCTAGCTTGTTTGCTTCTTTTGCTTGCTTTTGACAAAAAATCAATCAATCGATCAATCAATCAATCAATCAGTTAATATTTTTAAATTTAGAAATTTTAATTAATATTTAATAAAACTACTACACAGACTGGAAGAAAAATAAATTCAGAAAAATAAATCCAGAGGGGTGTCAAACACAACGTAATGATAACAATTCAAACTAGGTTATTCCCCGATCATTCTCTATAAATTACCGGGAGCGACATACAAAGCCATTTACTTGATAGCTCAGTATTTTGTATCGATTTCTACAGTCTTTTTTCTTTTGTTTTTACTTAGAACTTGTACCATATGTTTAAATGTAAGCTTACATGCTAAACAACTCAATAGAGAAGTAATGGGACAAATTGCATTTTTCCAAGTTACGGTCAATGTTGGATGGGGATGGCATGCATAAAAGGCACTAATTTATCCACAGGTGCGTTCAGTAGCGCAAAACGTGCCCGTGGCAAGAGGGTCTGATTTTAGGGAGGGTTTTCTTAGAGTTGCACCTACGTGAATCTATGCTGAGTGTCTGTGACAGGTGCGATGATCCATTGGGCAGTATCACATTTGGAGGAAAGCTGACCGCAGCAACTCCTCCCCTTACCCTCTTGGCTGCAGGTCCAATGACAGGCTGTAAGAACTGGAAAAACGTTTGCTATTTCTCCCTTTCGGTCCGGACGGATTTGTAAAATTGTCAGCAAGGTCCGGATTTCATGTGTTTCCCACATGATCCCTACTTCTGCTTTGCGGGTTAAATAGTTTGAAAGATTTACTAGTGGTATTATAGGTCTGACCAAGTAATATACCGATGACTTGAGTCCGAACAAATACAGCACCATTTTGCATCTAGACACCATTGAAAACTGGAAAAATTTCCAAAGGGAAGGGGACACCCTTAGACCACTACATCAGGACAGTGATCTATGTCCTCCTTGCTAGAAAATAAATATGGTAACCCTGGGTTGGAGACAAATGGTATGATCTAGGGGATATGTAATTGAGTAGTGGACATGTAGCCTATGGATAGGGTGATGGACAAATGTAAAAGAGATATACTAGAAGGTGAATATGGAAGAATTGCAGGCAGAATAAATGAAAAGGGATGCATAATTCAGCAGTGGCGCCGCCAGGCTTTGGTGATTGGGGGGCACAACAGATGATGTCGTAATGGCACTTCAGTTAACCTCCCAAGTCTGCGCAAAATGCATTTTTCTTCGTGTGCTCCCTGCTTTCGTATACACAGTGGGGATCCTTCCTTTGTCAGGTGTCACTGCACTAAAGTACCTTCCTGGCGGAGGTGTCTTAGGGGAGGGGGTTTTTGTTTATTTAAAGTTGCTTAGATGCAAAATGGTGCTCTCTTTATGATATTTTTCGAGCTGATCACATACCTGTATGGCTGGAAAATGTCCATAGTTTAGTGAATTCTAATTTTTCCGACTGGCTGGATGTTTTTTCCAACTGAGTGGCGACGCTTAAATATTCCTTTTTTATGCCCCCTGCGTTTTGAATACAGCAGTGAGGATCTTTCCTTTGTCACTATATAAAGGTGCCGTCCTGGGGGAGGGGTTTAAGGGGAGGGGTGGGGTGTCCCCCTCCCCTTTGAAAAGTTTTGCTTATTTAAGGTTTCTTAGATGCAAAATGGTGCTATCTTTTGGAATATTTTTGAAGCTGATCATATGTAGTTGAAAAATGTCCATAATCTAGTGAATTCTAAATTTTGGTTAGGTGAAAAAGGAGAGCATGTTTTCTGCGAGAAGAATACGTTGTAAACAAACCTCCTGAAGACTCCCTTTTGGCTACTTTACAGCCTTCTATTGGCAAAGTTTTTACCCAAAAATACGTGCGTGGAGTCAACAGAAACATTGTTGGACTATAACGAAATTTTTCCTCCCCTTCATTGTGCATTATAAAAAAGGCATCTAAGGTTGGCAGATACCTGTATAGTGCCTTCCAGAAGCTCTGAATAAAGTACATAAAATGGAGCAATGACATAATGCTTATTACTTGACATCCAAATGATAACATAGAGTAGAGCACTTTATAACTATCTTATTTTTACTAATTATGAACGAAAATCCAGATAAACAGCTTCCAGCAATGGGGAACGGGAGGGAGACTATTGGTGCAGGAAGGTGATATTAGACCTCCCTGATAGGTAAAGCAAAAGGGGTGAAGGACTAACAAAGGCGTTTTTCAGAATGCTTGTTTATCGTAAGTGTATTAAAAATCACCATCTGTCAAGGGCGTAGCCAGGAATTTGTCAAGAGGGCGAAGCCCATAGACAGACTCTCGGCGCTTTTTGCGCCACCATGGGTTGGCGCAAAGCGCAAGAAAATTTTGGCCCAAAGTAGTGCCTCCCAGATCGATGGAAATGGCACTTCCCAAGCATATTTTACCGCATATAAATAGGGGGAACACTAGCAATATTGTAAAAAAAATTAAAAAATACCAAAAATATGCTCAAGGGGGCGGCTGCCCCCTTCACCCTCTTGGCTACGTGTCTGCCATCTATACCGATAATGGCTGCTCGCAGAGCGCTCGGTAAAGGTTTTTGGAAAATATATAACTTCAAATACGTAATTTCAACTTTCCGAATCATGCCACAACAACGTAGATTGAAAGATCGCATATTGATGCAAGGCCCCTACAGATGTTGTGATTATAGTTCCATGTATTATTATGTTAATAATGGTCATGAGATGGAGTGCAAACCGTAAAGCAATGCGCGGAAAGCCCGCGAAATTTTTCATTAAATGAGATTTCCATGACAAAACCTGCATTCAGAATCTGCATCGAGACACTTTCACTTGCCCAACAAACCTACATGCCAATTAAAAAGCCAGTCTTTTACCTGTAAATTCGTGAACAGCTTTCAACTTTTGCTGCTGTGCTTCTCCGGGAGTTGCTATCAGAAGATATATTGATAATAAGAACACTGTGGTAAGGATTGAAACGCGCGGAGCGCGCGAAATTTTTGATAGTTTGCGAAGGATTTGCGAAAATTCTGATAGTTTGAGAAACATTTATCATAGAAAATGATAAAATAGATCTATCACTCTGTTGAAGCACACCTTACCCTACCCCCTACAGAAATCTATAGCTTAATCGCCTTTTGGGATCATTTTAAAATTTTCAAAAAAATTTTCACGGGGGGGGGCACGCGCCCCCATGCCCCCCCCCGTGCCGGCGCCACTGATATTCAGTAGGATTCTTGTACTATCTCAGCTCATATGATATCCACGGCTGTACACAGCGGGGGCGGGCAATTACCCCCAGAAATTTTCAAAGTGCACCGTTTCCAACTTTATACAGAGAAAACGCGGTAAAAATATAAGAAATAGCAGAAATAGGCAGATCAATATTTTCATGCCTATATCTATACACATCACCAATCATTTACACCTCTATAAGGATGTATTTCTAGCCTACTTTTCCAAAATTGTCGCGCTAAGCGTGATTATGCATAGTTACAATGTTGCTGTTGTTGCTATAGGTAACTTCAATCATCAATGGCTTAAAAACGTTTTTAAAAGGTGCCAGTTTAGTCATAAAAACGTTTTATAACCAATAACACTACCTCCCCTCCCTTCCTCCCTTGAACCCTCCCCCACAACGGAGTTTAATGGCTGAGGTCATGCTTCACATCATATCCACCATGCTCTCAAAAATGACTTTTGTCGCACTGTGTCACAACTACTTTTCGTTTTCCTTTAAAAGCTGAAATCCCTCAAGCATTGCACCATTTACTATCTAAACGTCCTCCTTAAATTACAAATTTTCGCTAAGGGGGAGGGAGACACCCGTTCCCTTTAGTCCCCTCCCTTAGGCCACAGATCAATAATGCCCACTTTTTGCCCCCCCCCCCCTGGCAAAAAAGTGTATGTGCGGCCTTGTGTATTACCATTTTTCATGGATTGATTTTTTCCTGTTATTTGAGAAATGCAGACATGAGATTCGAATTTCAAGGCTGGGTACATGCAGCATGTGGGAAGTGCCGTTTCCGGCCATCTGGAGGGTTTGTAAAGCCAAAAATTTTCTTGCACGCTCGGCGCCAACTGATGGTGGCGGTCCGCTTTGATAGTCTTGACAAGCGTGACCCTCGATCGTGCCGCCCCCCATGTGTTACTAAGGGCCCCATAAACATTTCATCCTAGCTACCCCCTGTTCCGATGGCAACTAATGACCTCTCACCTTGCCCTAGTCTTCTGTTTCAAGTCGTGAATACCGGGTGTCAATTACTTATTACTTAGTCATTTAAAGCGTAAGGTGGGCCAAGGTGTAGGCCTAGACTGTCCCATTGACTGTGTTCGTCAATGCACTGCGTTTAAAAGTTGTTCAGCGTGTATGCAACTTTTCGCAGTTTAGGTAGTCTGAATGAAAAATTTATGGCTGCATCTAGAACATAGCATCACCCGTACGGCACACTCAGAAGAGCTGGCAAAGAACACCTCCCTGGTCTGGTGAAGGATAAACCTGCTTATCAATACCAGGGAGCTAGGTCACCATCATACTGATTATAACTATGTATTTGTAATAAAACAATATGATCCCCTTTTATCATCAAGCCTTAAAATCTCGGGATGATTCACGTCACAACTTCTGTACTGCTGCAGTCTAACATATATGGATACAACCTTGACCATGGAAGTAGTACTGTCTATGATGTGGCAATTCCCTGTTGTGGCATGAGCCTTAGTCCGCCTGAAGAAAGTCTTACTAATCTTTCACTGGGGACATGAAATGGCAGATCCTTGCCTTTACCCTGGAAACCAACGGGACTGGTATTTGAACGAGATTGTCACAACAGGCACTTTTGCTTTGTGAACTTTCTCAAGGAGAATATTATTTCTGTGAGTGTCACTTGGTCGTACTGGCAATATAAAGGTCTAGATAAGCCCAGCTTGTTTTCTGGCCCAAATAACACTAAACTGAGCTGAACTGAAACGAACCCAGTGATCAAATCCAACTCACCTCGACCAGCCTCAACTAACTCACTGACAATTAGTGTGTGACCTTAATACAAAGGGACAAAGCTCAATACTATCATGAAACTCATCAGTTGAGTGTGATACTCCAAAAGGCCCATGGTGTGTGGCGTGCTTTGCGTCCTGATTTGACAGAAGGGGGACGAGGCCAGTTAATTAAGGACTTGAAGAGGTAGCAGATACGGTGGGACACCATCATACAAGAAATATTGGCCTAATGACGGTTAAATAAAAATGTTGAGGTCCACTCCGTCCAGCCTTAAATTAATTTTGTCTCAGTTTCCAATCTCATTTGTTCACTCACCTTCCCTTAGGACTTTCCAAGCGATCCCTGACTCTTTCACTTGAGCCACCCCTGATATGCAACGACCATATAAAAATATGTAGGCCTACACCAACTAAAAATGTGCGACGGTATAGGAAAAGTATTCGATGGTGATCTTACAGTGTATGGTTAAAATGTTACTAACACGATAATATGATAACCGTACAAGTTGTTGATGTTTAAATACGTTATCGTTTAAATTTGTATGATGATCATGCAAATACCGTCGATGTACGCTAAATAAGCACACAATGTACATCTAAATATCTATCGATCATCACCTATTGTTTTCAAACCTGGGTTTCATGTTCCGTGAGCCCAAGGTCAGGCCAAACCATCATAAATGGGCTATGTAAAATCAGTGTTTATTATATCCGTGTATGAAATCGTGTGGTGTACGAAAATTACTTGATGTGCTAATTTTCCATGGTGTTGCACAGAAGACTTGCAAAGTGATCATGTGGCAAACCATGCCACAGGCACACTGATCATCATATTGAATCTTAGATGATCACCCCCACCATCCAACCCTCTCTTCAATAAATTAGTCCTGGTCCCTCCCAGGCTACGTATTCCTTTAACAAGTTTGCTCTCATAACACAGTTGCCTGAGTTCAAGTAAATCACCCGCTACATGATATGATAGATAACCAATAAAATAGTGTGTATTTTTTCACCTGTTGGCATGTTTCATTTCTGAGGTAAAATTGGACGAGACTGGGCACGTAGGCTGCAATATTTCCACGTTATGTTACAAAGCTGAAATAGGATGCGTGCTGGCTGTCCACAAAGGTGTATTCTGTTTCTAAGAGAGCGCCATCTGGTTGAAGTTTCTCTATCCGCTTATAGCGTCCGCATCCGAACCGTGTTAAGATAACACAAGGCAGCATCAACTGGGCTTTGCAATATGGCTTTACGTAAAACATTGTGCACTGCGTAACTAGGTTACGTGGAAAGGTGGAAAGGGTTTGTACTATTAAGCTTCAGAATTTGGAACGGATTTAAGGAAGAAACCAAACCAAGAAAAGACTAGTGTGAACATTTTTGTTTCATATAGAATCTACCCTATGAGAACAAAAATAGGTTGAATGTCAGTCCAACTTATCAAGAAAATTCTTGTCCTAGAGCTGGAAAAATTTCCCCAACGGGAGGAGGAGGAAACCATCTCTGAAGGGGCATGGTCCGCTTACCTCTGTCTTGCGCCATCTACCTACTTTTAAAGAGGATATCATATAGACTGAAACCAGCCACTGCTTAGACAGCTAGGGAAGTATCAATTGAACAGCTAATTTTGTTTCGGGCCTCTTTTGTGTTTTCGTCTGTGCTTTGACCTTTCATCCTGTGGAAGTGTACCAACGAAAACTCGAAACAAGTTCCTGACGCCTGTGTGCTTTAGACAACTTCACCTGGAAGATATGGCCCCTTAGACAACTTTGCCCCTGAGGCATGACGTTCCCTAAAGTCCCGTCTACACGATTATACCTTTGGACAAAAACACCATCATAAATTTGCATGATGTTAATGTTAATAGACAAACGTTTGATCGTATGGACTGCTTTCTCAACACATTTGAACAACTTCCAACATGTATGAAGGTGTTTTCTAACTTTTAGCTGCAAGTTTCATCTTCATCAACAAGTGTTCAAACAGTTGTATGGCCTGCAATGTTCAAGGACAAATGTATGATAGTGTGGACGGGCATTTTGACAACTTGGCAATGGGCACATCTCCCCAGCTATGAAAACTCTAAACCTTCTGCAATTCTATGTAACATTTCATCAAATCTGGCAATTTCCAAACTTTTATTTATTGTGAAGTATCTGCTGATTAGTAAACCTTGATTAATAATCGTAGACTAGTTACAGCATTTTCAAAGATGTGCACAGTTTCCTATGAGGGCTCCTACGTGCTATGCTGTCCAGAACATAGCCTACCATTTAAGTTTTTAAAGCAACAATTGCCTTTAGAAGAGAGAAGGGGGGGGGGAACAACTCATTAACTAAGCCTTAAAAAAGCTCTTTACAAAGTTTATTTATCTTGTTGTTATAGAGTAACATACAATGACCTATGCCTGTAAGTTTGATGGCTACTTAACATTGAAGTGATTATAAACTTGTCCACTTTTTCAAATTATTGATCCATTGCCTACCAACTTGACAAATTTTCAAGTTGCTGATCAAGCTTTTATTTACTCTCTTCAAAACATTCAATAAGCCAGTCATTGCATTCTTATTTAAAATTTTGTGCTTTCGTTTGCATTGATTTCATTTGGTGCCGAGATGTCCCGGCTCAGAGGCCGAGATGTTTGGGTCGAGTCGTCTCAAGGGCAAAGTTGTCTGAACACCAATGTTAACTTACAAGTCATTATTTCAAAGATGTGTATATAAAGTGTGTACAGTTGTATGGTGGTAGCCTTCTAGTTATTGAGAAAATAAATATAATTGCAGTAATAATCTTCATTTTAAAATTCCTTGGCGTGTTACCAAGTCCTCAAAACCTTGTTTTAGTGAGTGGGTGGATTTTTTTCATGGGTGCTGTATGAATATATGCAGAGCAAGTTATTTTGAATCCCAACTGTGTTCATAACTCTTAAAAGTACCATGTACCCTCATTCAGAGCTTACAATACTTTCCTTTGTCTATTTCTTCATCTCAGTCGGTAATAATTTGTGACACAGTGACTTTCCTAGGACACACTTCTGTGTCCCACATATATTGTACATTCCTACAGCAGGGAGCTGCTACTCTAACGCAGGTCTCTGTAAGAGTGGCAGCTCTCTGGTTCAACCAATAACACTGCCATCGTACAAGGTACGTGCAGCTGTGAATGACGTCAAACTTCGGCCGTGGTATACTAATCCAGAACATTTTTAATGTTTATAACCGATGATATAGGCGTTTAACTTCCAGTAGGGTATGAAGAAAACGTGATCTTCCTTTCATCTGTTCATGTGCTTAGATATCTCGGTAACAATCGGATTCAAAGAAAGAACTACGTTGTTTTGGTTCAAGAGAAGCCTTTTCATCCACTTTTTTCACTGGCTTCAAATTCACAACCTCATGGATATTCATAGAGGTAAACGTTCTTATACCTCATTGGCCCTCCACGTTGTTTTTGGTTGGGGACATGGGCGTCAGTCCTGGGGGGATAGGGAGACTCGTTCCCCCACATTTTGGAAATACACCCATTGACTTAAGATTTTTTACACAGTTAATTTTTGACAGATGTGGCCATGTCCCCCACACTCGAGTAAAGATCGACGCCCATGGTTGGGGAGTAAGTTTCATAGCGTGATGCTCGCTCACGTCGAGGGAAAGTGAAAAGACTAAATGGAAACACGTTCCCTCGCGGCTGGGTGACCCTTACTAGGGTCATAACTGCTGACACGTTTGTCTAATTTCTGATGGAGGGCGACATTTCCTAAATGTGAATTCTTCCTCTCTGCGTGGTTGCAGATCTGCGGGCAAGTGTGACGTTAACAGATATGTGTATTTTAGATGACCACGGAAACCATTTGCAAGTAGTAACTGCACTGTGATTGACATAAATTCAAACAATAGCCACACTCTGATTGGTAAAGGATGTAATTAATCGCTATCGATAATCCATGCCAAGGCTTAGAGTCTTGCACAAAAATGCAAGGGCTAGGTCAATGCCTGCGCATACCAGTTACAATGTCTCTTGCGAAAACTCTCCCACTATAAGTCAAAACTTCTTTGTATTGACATACGTCATCGTGATGACAAGGGGTGTATCGTCTACGTATGATATTTTAGGGAAAAGTTCCTAAATACTTTACGTCCCTTGGTGGTACTCAGGGGCAAAAGATTGATGGGGGGCTTGGAGGCGATTTACATAACTGGGCTTTTCAAAATTCATCTCTCTCTAAATTGCAAAGGATGCATGTTTTGAGGAATGTCATTCATACTTGTCATGTGTATGACCCATCTTGACTAAATAATCCATCTATATTTGGTGGAAGCCAATTTCTTACTTGGCATGTGGGTGCCACATATTAGGGGAAGACTCCTTTGAGGTTTGGCGAAGATCAAAGTTCATTTGGTGTTACCAGCGATGAAACAGTCTTTGCCTTGAACAATGCTCGTAGTCACGATATCTTAAAATGGGTAAACTTTGGCTGATCTCGTACGTAATGTGTTGATAATTCTGATTAGGTTGACTATCCCTATTTTCAAGGAAAAATGAAGAAATCGCAATATTTGGGTTTCCATAATTACATTCCTATTCTAATTTGACGGTCGATATTATTTCTCTATACTACTGAGATATATGGCTGCCCATTTCATGAAGATGGGAGCATCTTATGGCACAATAACAGAGATATTACTGCTTAAATATGTCCTTTTACCAATATTTGTTACTAAAAATGAATAAATTTCGATATTTGGGTTTCCTTATTTCAATATTCCGTTTTCATCTGCCAGTGTAATTTTTTCTGTGTTCTACTGAAGCACTTGAGTACCAATTGAAGAATGAAGATGGACGATCTTGTGTGGTTCTAGAAGAGATCATCATTGTTCAGACTTGTCTTGTAGTGCCAAAACTTGTATTTTTTAATGAAAAATGAAAGTATAATGTTTTAGCTGTTTAGGGTCTACACCAATGGACGATTTGCCTGCTTTTAAAATTTTTAAAATTGATGTATGTCTTAACAATCTACTTTTCTTTTAATAGCAGAGAGATCAGTAGATCTAGTTATTCGATTGAAGGAAATATTGGGCATAAAAAATGATCCCAGAGGCCAAAATTTCCGGATGAAAAAGAGATTGCAAATTTTCAGTACCATTCATGTCATGTAGGTTTGAATTTGGGAGTCCAAATTTTCCCCATATAGGACTACCCATTACCAAAAGTTAAGGTCGTTGGAATACACAATTCGGGAGAATCTGGTACTCAAATTTGTCCAAAATTTTGTCCAAAATTACCAAAATTGCCGATTTTTGGGGAAAAGGGCCATATTTGACAGGTCAGTACAACAAAACTGTTCACTATTTTTGGGGAACTTTCAGTATATTGTTGGAGACTATGTTTATTTTAACACTTTTACTCCTAAATAAGTTTAAGACCCTAAATCTTGAAAAGAGATGCATGTATAAATCTCATACTTGGCATATGGGTGCTCAGCATTAAGCACGGGATCTTTGTAATATACCGGGGCGGTGGTCAAGCCATTAAAGCAATGAAAGCGAATACTGGTCAAGTATATAACATTTAGATCTCATATCTAGCATGTTATGCTTAAAATTAAAGGCACGTAACTGATTTATAATCAAGTTTATGTGGAATCAATATGTGTGATTTATGTTCATGTTTACCTTACAGTACGTAGCTATAGGCACCGTAACTTTACATGGAACTGTCAACTTGAAACCTCTGTCCTAAAAAGATATGAAGAGAAAGGGGATCACTGAACACTTTGGCTTTCTGCTTAGACACGTTTACTAATAATTTTTATCATCGTTCACTATAGTGAAAGTTATCAATTAAATAAAAGTTTCCTTACCACAACTTTTCCGTCAATTCAATTATTTTAGCCCAGTCAATTGATGTGGAGAAGGCAGGAGTAGGGGGGAGACAATTGCCAACCTGGGTAATGCTTTTCAGACAACTCTTCTCATGTTACATTCGGAATAAGTCAGGGTAGGATATGTCAGGGGAAAGGAAAAGTAGTCATCCAAGGATACGTTGTGGGGGACCTCTTGGGTGTGGGTTGGTCAGGCATAAATGTCATGGCCTGCTAGTGCAACATGAAGGGACCACAGGGGTCTTGCCAGGAATATATTCAAACCTGGCAAATAACAGGGTAGACGCCTTTCAGTCAGAGGTGTATTCAAATAACTCTTTTCTAGGCAAGGCAAGTCAACTGGAGTTATTTTAGGGACTCGAGTCAAGTCATTGACCGGAGTCCCTGTGTTATTTTAATAGGGGAAAATTGGCCAGAATTTTTCAAGTCAGGGAAGGTTGAAGTGATGTGACTCGAGTTGCGACTTGAATACAAGTCTGCTTTCCGCATAACTATATTCATAATAGGGAACTGTTAGGAAGGATTCGCTGTTAACCTTAAAATGGTCCGTAATCACTGTGGACTATAAATCTAAACTGGGAGCTAAACTATCAAAATGGTTTCAGAGTGAACACGCGAAATCCAAAATGGGTACAGCACCCAATTAAAATAATCTACTTCCAACCCTGGACCTACACAGTTAGTCGGGTATTGAAGTAGCTGTATATTCATGGTGTGCATGGTGTGCATTGTGTGCCTTGAATGCACTTTGTCCCATATTCCCTAGCTGGCCGTGATGGTTTATGAATTACACCAAGTGGGCTACAAGGCTAAGGGTCCCGGAAAGGCGGGGGCCTACCACTATTGAAGGCAGGCGTCGAAGCAAATTTTTACCTTGCCAAGTGATGCGTTAATTGGCCTTGTGCCCTCTGGCCTTAGAAATTATACGAAGGCAATTTTGAGATAATCTTTGAGAGTCATGAACTGTGACCTCCTTTTTTTGGTGGTTCATATAATAATTCAGATTTCTTCTCAGGAAATAATTTTTCTTATCATTTTACTGTTATTAAACTGTTTAAGATTGTGTATCACCAAGTCTTTTTTCACTGCATTGCCTTAAACTTACATTCTTTCACACTATGTCATGCTTAAGCAAAGGTAGTCTTTCGCATTCAACACAATTCATATCGGTATGGGCTTAACATTACCCGGGAGGAGAGGCCAACTTGGGTAGTGGCAAGAAGGGCTTGAAGACTGCATCACTGGGGCCTGCCAATGGGGAAGAACTGCAAATGATGGTAACACTTACGTTGTCGGGCCAAGACTGAATGATTTAAGCTTGACACCAGGTTGGTCGCAAATTAAATGACTAGCTTCTAGATAGGTCTGATGACACACTTACTCTGCATATCAAGTTATTTTGGCACTTTAGAATGCTAAAAAGATAACCATAGGCGAAGGAAAAGAGGATGGGGGCGACAACACCTACTCTCGAGATTGCTGGGTAGACATCCCTCTCCCCCTCTCCACCTTCGCGTATAGGTACCGTAGATCATATTACTCGCAATATGCGAACATAATACTTTTCAACTTATTCATAATTTTGTCTCTGTTTTCCTTTTTTGTACAGAAGAAGGTAGGACAAGTGTATCTTTCATTTCTCTGATGAAAACTGTCTATGATGAAATAGTAACGGGTAGATATTTTTTTTAGAAATTTCCTTTTTAACTTTTGTTGGTTGGATTCTTGACGCGTCAGTACCTATTCTCATGTAACTGAAATTTACAACTACCAAGTTCATTTACGGGTGCTTGGAGAACAACTGGCCCACAGGCGATATGTTGCCTTCATTTGAAAAGACTATTGATCTTGCCTGCAAAACACTTCACGATTGCATTTTCAGTAAGTGACAATACAACTCTTCCTACATCTCTAATTCATCAGGAGTGGCACCAGGGGGGGGGGGGGGAGGGGGGCAGAGACTGTAGTGCCCTTATTCGAAGATTTTCATATTCTTGGTTAGCTTTAGTGCAATCAGTCGCCCTGACGGTCAACCTTTCGCTGCTCACAAGGAGCATAAACTTTTCAATACGAGCACAAAACGTTTGGGGCGACGTGAGTTTCTTTGCTTTACTTTTACAATTTGCTTTGATGTAGTTAACTGTTAATGTCCTCTATTGTGCGTAGTAAGCTAGACAACGTAGATATCGGCCATAGATTTTGCTAGTTAACGTTAGAAAATCCATCCCCAATCGCATATTTTTTCTTTCGTATGTGGCACGGTACAATGCATAACAAGTTATCCCCTATGGAGGGTTTATTTTTGCTCAGAATCGATACAGATTTTCAACATGTATTCAAATTTTTGGTATCCTTTGCAATCCTATAGACAATATTTGTAGACACTAATTCAACCGACTGCAGTGGTCAAGTGGTTAGAGCATCCGACTTGCAGCCGGAAGGTCTAGGGTTCAAATCCTGGCCGGGTCATACCAAAGACTTTAAAAATGGAACCTACTGCCTTTTTGCTTGGTGCTCAGCATAAACAATGGAGTAGGGAAAACAATCCAGTGAGCCACAACTGGAAAAAAGGCCGTGTCGTCTTGACTTGAACCAATTGGTTGGAAACTGGGACGTAAAACCAATGGGCTATGTCAGTGGGGAGTAGACTTCCTCAACATGAGATGCCAAAATGGAGTATGTTGGGATGGGCTTTCCAGGTCTAGGAAGTGCCATTCCCTGCAATTTAGGAGCCATTTTGAGCAAACCTTTCATGGAACGCTACGTGTGGCACTCCCCTCAGAAAGTATCAGAAACCATTCAAAAGACAACTGACCATATACGTTCATTTCTACCCCAGCTCCAAAATGCCTTCCTAGGCCTATGATAACATCAAGGAGTTCAGAGCAGATGATTATGTTTATGAATTGGTGCTAACAAACTATCGTTTTGTATATACCTATGCTATTGCAGCTCAATCAAGGCCATGAGTATACTTCACGCCGTAATTTTTGTCCCATATACCATCACGCAAATCGTAATGTTAATTGATGGAACGTACTTACTGTAGGTCTATCCATTTGCTTACCCCAGGAAAACATTTTGCTGTCGGACTGACGTCGAGTTTTCTTCCAGTGAGTTGGATTAAGGTCAGAGGGGTATTTTGAGGGCTGTCTTAGGTGAGTCTGAAGTGACTCATCTGTCACTTTCATACTTCATCAGCTGGGCGTCTAAAAATTTGCCACTACTTTTGCTGAAGAGTAGGTATGATGCCGGCTGGACACTGAAAATTTGGATGTTGGTTCAAACGACGTCTGATTGACTTCTGTGCCAAAATTAGATGATTTAAAACAAAATGGGTGAATGGAAAAGCAGCGAAAATCAGTCCTGGCATTGATGCAGACCCTGTTACCGATATTGATCTGACAGCAAAATGTCCACTGGCACAACAATAGCTCAACGGAGTGGAGAGATCCTTTTATTTGATATTAACAGTTTTTAACTTGAAATGAACTTTCACAGCAAATATAATCACTTTGGTTCTCTTTGTTTATGTTGCCAAATTGTAGTCAGATGACTGTGAATTAAGCGGGCCAAAACGGGAAGCTATTTTGTCTTTGAAAGAGAGAATAGATCATCTAATAGCTGTATTGAAGCAACATTTTGGCGATAGCTTTCAACTGGGTGCTCCAACCGATGTAACCCGCACAGAATCACCTCCTGCTGAGCAGACATCAGCCCCAGGTATGATGGTAACAAGATACATTTTGTAGAAAAGCTGCTTACAAATCTCATGTAACCACAAGCTAGATCATTTTTGGTGATAACACCCACGTCAGCATCACAGCTGAGGATTATATCGGAAATTGAGGAGAACGAGAAAGAGGAGCGGAATATTTACAAGTATTACTGTATTTTTACAAATGTTTATAAGTTAAAGCTGTTACTTCTTTGTGTGTACCTTAATTGTTTTTCTTGTTGAAAGCAAAAGGAACTATAATCGCAATCTTGATGGCATTTATGCATTTTTCTCGATATGTTCGTGCGTATGTCAGGCTTAGTTTTGCTTATTAACACAGTAGTGCCACTCAACAGTACTAATATTACAAGAGTAAGTCGGACAGGCTTTGGATATGTATTTATGCACTTTACTGAGTAATCAACTGGAATCATTTTCGGGTGATTTTAAAGGTCATAACAGTTCACGAAAGTTTACGTCTTTGAAAACCTTGTGAACTGAGTTTTTCGAAAAGACTTGGTTTGATGATCATTAATTTTATAGTAGGTAAGCCTATTTTAGATGCACTATTCTGGCTCACTAAGTTAAAAAACTCAACTATCATAAGGTCATCCTTTTAAACCTTTTAAATCACACAATATTATACATTTGTATGTACTTGAAAGCAGTATATTGGCGCACCTCATTGAGTTCTTAGCTGCCGTTCGTTTTGGGGTGCTCCATAACAGAAGCATTGATAATCTCCATACTTACCATGTAAATGGATTATATCAAGAGGGAAAACTATAAAGTTTTTGGTGAAGTTCAAAGGTCATGTGAGGTCACCATGGGTCATTATCTGAAAATCTTCTTAACACGGTATCTCCAGACAGGAAGCATGAGTACTCTTCATTCTTAGCATTAGATGCATTGTTACAAGAGGATGGACCCTATTGTTTTTGGTGGAGGTCAAAAGTCATCTGATCGGTCACTTGAGTCAATCTGCAAACCGCACAAAAAGGCCTCGTTATATAAGGCCATAAACTGCCTTGGACAAAGCTTCCACAGGCAGCAGCACACACAAAACCTACTACCCCGGCTTAAACTAAGCCGGTCAGTGGTGTTGACGGTTCGAAGTCAAATAGCACAATGACGGTAATTAGTTAGCTAGCGCTTCTCACGTAGTTCCGGAATGCAAAGCATCTGTGAGATAGAATTGGATTTTGCACCTTTCAAAGATGTGTCCTAGTAAGTTTGAAGCATTTTGGTTTATTCCCCATTTCCCATGTTGTGAACCTATCATTAGGAAACACAACATGTGTTGGTGCATGAGTGTGTGTGTGTATGCGTGTAGTACATGTAAATCGGGGACATGAGCGTTTTTCCCTAGTCAAGTGTGGATACACCCCAAGTGGGGATATCCACATTTTCACTGTTAAAAACATATGTCTCCGATTGACACCTTGTACATGTATGTGTGTGTGTATTATTGGGTATGTGTATGATGCCTGAATCTTTAAGACGATAACACAAGACGCGAAAATTGCCAGTGTTTCTGTGGCGGTCAAAGGTGATCTTAGGCCTCAGGAGGTCAAAGTCTGAAAACCTTATAAGCATGATAATTCAAGATAGAAGAACAGATACTCTTCAAACCTGTCATATGTATATGTATTATAGGAAGGAGAGTCAGTAGCGTAGCAAGAGGGGGGGCAGGGGGCAGAGTGCCCCCCCAAGCGAAAAATCGAAGAAAAATCGGGACGACGGAAAATGAAGAAAAAAGGAAGGAAGAAGAGGGAAGGAGAGGGGAAAGAGGAAGAGAAAAAGAAAAAAAAGGAGAAAAGGGGAAGGAAAATAAAATAACAATCAAAATAGGAATTATTACCGATGGAAGGAAAAGATGGAGAGAAGGAAAAGGGCTTGATAAAGCAAAAAACTGGTTCTCTGAAAAACGAGTGCTGAAACAGGCAGGACTAGGGACCGTGGAAAGACCGAAATAAGGGAATGAGAAAGTACAGGGCCCAGAAGGCAGAAACCGGCACGAGGGATGAAGCCAGGCAGATTGTACACGGGAAAGAGGAAGGATGAGGGAACTAGGAAAGGGAATAGAGAGCGTTAGACTAGGGAGTCCGCGAGGACATACTATGACGCAGAGCAGAGCGGTTTTATGAGGGAGAGAAAGACGAGGACTTAAAGAAAGGCTGTCAGTGTGGGAGTTGGAGAGATGACAGCTGCCGTCTTGATTTTATCTTTTCATCCCTATCAAAAAGGGATACTTAAAATCACTGCACGGGTGCAGATTTTCTTTTAAAGTCACACAGTGAGTGGAAAAGAGCCAGTTGCCAGTGCGTTGCCACGAATTTGGGTTTGGTAACAGAACCCTAATGAGTGGGTCAAGAACAGTTGCCAAGTTAAGAGAAACTAAATTTGAATTTGAATATGATAGATAACGTGTGCAATGTAAAGTGAAACGTGTCAAGGAAAATCATACTAAATGGTCTCTTCGACTCGCTTCGCTCTAATAAATCACAGTTGCATAGGTTGTCGTTAATCAGTTTTACAGGACAGTATGAGCAGAATTTACGCAAAGCCTTATGCGTCCCTCATTTACCATCTTTCATCCTCTCAGGTGCAGATCCAGAGCATATTGGAATTACTTGTATGCGCAGCGCTCATTAACCGGCGTTCCATAATAAGTATAGACTGTTCCATTATCACATAAGTTATTAGGTTCGTACAGCGTTGAAAAGTCGTAATATTTTATCCACATAAAAGCCTCGTATTACTCATTTCATCAATCGAAGGAAACAATTATGAGATGCACATATGTCTGCGGGCTATATTCTAGTTGACAGTTGTCTGAATAATCACAAATTCTGCTCATTTATCTCAAGGTGCCCTTTCGAGTATCGTTATAGGATTATTACAGAACCACTTCCACGAAAACAAGATCGCAAAATGTAACAACTTATTTACATGTGACAGCGTAAAGCTGGAAAGGTTACGTTGTGTTAGGGGGAAGATCTAACGTTTGGATAAACCATTAATCTAACGTTACCTGTAGTGATGCTACTTTTGGGCACTTGAAACATCTCCAATGATCACAATATCACATCCCCTACAATGACAAAGGACTACAATGGTACAGTCCGGCTAAACGTATAGGCGACGTATCAACTGATGGCTTCAGTTAGGTCAACTAGCGTAATTGAGTTAGTACGTGGCCTAGACTGGTTCCTGCAGTCTTATGTATTATTAATCGACTTTTCTCATAGGATAATATTTTTGAACAGAAAACTCGCGAGGTTCCTCTCAAACAATCAAAACAACACTTTCATAGTGACATTAAGAGTATTTTTTACTTCTGTTTACAACTAAATCTGGGTCAAACGCTCTTCGTTTCGCTGAGATATGATTGTTTCATTACCGCGAACGGTGAAAAATGCTCGGGGTGTCCATTAATATTTCTCATTTTCCCATTTTTTTAATCAAAATCTGCGCTGGGAAAATCAAGTTGCATTACTCTGAAAGGGATATGCCAGGAGAGACTAATGTTTTTTGCTTTAAAATCAAGTATGGGCGGTTATTTTTGAATAAAAAGTTTAATCCAAAAAAATAACCGCCCATTCTTGAAAGTTATAGGATTTACTACAAATTCATCAACGCCCTTGTAACAGTTAAGGTCATAGTCTTGGGTGGATGAGCGCGTATTTCCGATATGGTATGGATCCCATCTCCTCTAGGCAGAAAATAGGAACAAATTTTGAAAAATAGAGGAAACAAACAAGCAAAAAAGATCGGGAAAGAAAAGAGACGGAGAATAAAATAGAAAGAATTTTAGTCAATTGAAGAAAAACAGTGCCTTGCAGGGCAAGCTCTCTTAATTCAAAAAGGATTTTGCCGGCGTGTTTGTTTCATTTTTGCTCTTTGTGAAAATCTTAAATGGATTAAACCTTATAAAGACCCGTGTAGTTCCCGGCATAATCCATCCGCTCCTGTCTACACTCACCCTATCACCGTGACCATCATATTGACCTACCGATAGCCTAGTCTAAGTCAGGTAATTATAAAAAAAATCACCTTGTGATTCTATATTGTTTGTAGTGCGCATCCAATTCCATTTTAAATAGTTAAATATTTCGTTCAGGCTCGTCGGGTCACAGTATAAGCCCACATAGACACTAAAACATGCGCTAGCTCCACCCATATTTTGCATTCCCGGTTGAGATATAGGCTGAAGAGATAATTCTTACCTCTGTCCAGTTAGATATAAATTTTCTGTCAGGGGACCCACTGGTGTGGCTGACTGTAGCAGCAGTCCTCCTAAAACCTAAAAACTAAAAAATAATTGATAATTTTGCAACTTGCAACACCTGGAAAATGTCATTTCCTGTAATCTGGAAAGGCGTACTGGCCAAAATATTACCCTGTACGCTTCGCGCCAACAAGTGGTGGCGCTCCGCTTGGATAATGTTTCAAAGGTCCCTCTGAGGAAAGGTTATGGATCCCTCTAGAATAATTCCTCGATCTTACGTCCAGTTTACCACTGACAAGGCACTCGGGCGTCATCAAATCGATCATCATTTCTTCCGCGTTATGAAAAGTAGTTAAATTGTGATCAACGTTACTTTATCAGTTCGCAAACTGATAAGGCCATTTGAATATCAAGTCGATATTGTATTCTCATGCCCCAATTCTTTACAATTCCAGAGCTTCGGACTTGGCCGAGGGGGGTGGGGGAAACTGTACCCAAAGCAAACGGTGGGTGGGAGAGAACCCCCTCTACAATTACTTTGGAAAATCATGTAATCGGGACGAAAATTTTCATTTTGCCCCCCCCCCCCCGGGCCGAAGAGTCTGGCTACACGCCTGAGGAGAGCCTTTTATTTTGGTAGGTGAAACTCTGAAAACCTTGTTAACACAATATCTTAAAGTCAGTAGCATGGATACCTCACATACTTTAGCACAGTGATAGTCAAAATCGGCCTTTAAGGCCGCATGAGCCCCAGGCCCTGTCGGTTCAGCCCTTGAATTGATTTTACCTATTAAATAATTACATGCGACAAGAAAACCTAACAAAATTGGAATAAGGGACAATTATTCATACTCACATGCATTTTAAATAATGTATTTCTAAGTTACTTCTTGACTTCTTCCAAGTATGTTCTCCAGAAGTGTTTCTAGGTTACCTACATAGCAGGCTGTACGGCATATGCCTTGTTCAGTCATTTCTAGCCAAGACTGGGTATATTGTTTTTTGTACCGTGTTGGCATTATAGTTAAGCAATGGTGCATTGCTGAGTGCGTGTGTTTATAGTGGTAAAGCTTGTAGCAAAAATACATCCTTGAAATTTAATTTTTGGGTGAGGTGATTGTACAAGTCAAAATCGTCTAGAGTTGAACGTGCGTTGATTGTTTCCTGACATCTTCTCTGCAAGTTATCTTTCATTATACTTGTAGAAACAAAGTCAAATGCAATTGCTGAGTGGCATAACCTAATTTACACGTTTAATCTGCCCCCACTGTTTCCACAGCTCTGTGAAATGAAAGAGAATCATTTAATCAACTTTTAGGTTTTCTGACTCTTTGATCTGCGGCTCTGAATCTTAGCCCCACTTATCTGTTTGACCTCGTTTTACCATTACTGATCTAGACTTTACTGGCAACTAGCACAGCATGAGTTTCAGGGTGTGGTTTTCGCAAACCTTCTTAGGCGTGAAAGAAACACGTTTCTCCCATACCTCGAACCTACGTATAATGAATATCGAAATGGTGAAAGTGGTAACACACGAATACTAGACGTAGAATTATAGAGTGGTTGGGGTAAGGGGACGTTAACCTTGCGGGGGAAAGCTGACACCTCAGAGTCGGGGAACTTTCATAGGTACAATAAATTAGATAATTCCCCTACAACGACCAGCCGAGCCGACGAATTGTTTAGTTTGGTCTTATGGAAGGCAGATTCTTCAATAGCATCCCAAAATTTTTAAATGATCTCCAATAGGAACAGCAAATTTTCTAAATGCTTTGCGAGCCAAACATTCGCATCACTCATCCTTTTGGAAACCCATTACCTTTGTCAGGGCTTTTGGTGGCCCCTCCTTCCCAGTCGAGGAGTTTAGCTATTTGTCGGGAACATCCTATCCATATCATTCATATGTCATTTTTAAGTTCAGTTTACTGTGATCTAGGGTCTGGAAGGTCTGGAAAGCCAAGTTTTCTCACCTTAGCTCATACACTGGAGGTCTGAGGTCGGGTTCCTTCCGCAAGACGCGGTAAAAGTGCAGATTGCCCTCTTCCTATGAAACGCTTAGTATCTCTGAGACTCCGTCTCTGTTTGCCACATATACAGCTTTAGGACCTGTTAAGTATGAATTTAGTTCTCAACGGTCCTCCTACGAAGCCTGGCATCCTCCCCTGCGGCCCTCGACCCCACCCCAACCTATGCATTTTGCTTGCACCCTCAGAAAGTATGTGGAAAGAGAATCCTATTGTTTTGTAGTTAAGGTCAAGGGTCCCCAGGGGCCACAAGAAATGACAACGTAAAAACTATGAAAAATGCACGACATATTCAGAAGTAAATCTTGAATGAATTTCATTCTTGGCGAGTGGATACTCTATATTAAGTAGATGATCCCTATCGACTCTGATAGAGGTGAATGGTCATTTGGGGTATTCGGAATTCAAATTTTGGAAACCTTGAAGCTTCTAGTTAACTTGATATACCAAGGTGAGTAAACTTGAGGTATCTCATACTTGGCATGTAGGTACGCCATGTTGAAAAGATGATCCCTATTGTTTTTGTGAAGATCAAAGGTCATTTGGAGTTTTCAGAGGTCAAACTGTAAGAACCATAACAATTGCTTATAAACATTTTATCTCAAGATTAGTAAGCTTCAGGGTTTCATACTTGGCATAATAATAATTCATATTAAGTAGACTATCCCTAATGTTTTTTTGGCATAGATCAAGGTTCATTTGGGGTCACCGGATGTCAGACGGTAGGAACCATGAAAATTAGCACTATACATGATGTATCAAAAGTACAGTGACGGATCTCATACTTATCATGTGGATTCCCGATGATATCAAGTAGATGATTCCAAAGTTTTAGTGGAGGTCAAAGGTCACTTGAGGTCATCAGAGGTAATGCATTGTAAGCTTTGTTCATACAATACGTCAAAAAGGGAAACCTCAGTATATCACATTCTAAGTTTTTAGTGTCCAATTTACATTAAGATTTTTGTGGAAGTCAGATGTCATTTTGGGTCAGCAGAGGTCAAGAAGTGGAAACTTTCAAAACTGCTTATAAATATCTCAAAATTCATATCAGTGAGGGACCTGATTTTTTGGCATGCAAATGACCTATATTGTAAAGATACTTGCTGCTGTTTATGCGGAGGTAGAAGAATATGGATATTCCAATATTTGTCAATATCTCGAAAATCAGACATGGTAATATCATACATAAGATGTCTGTACCATGTATTGTGTGGTAAATGATAGCATCGATACCAATTAAAAGGCACTTTACAAGAACCTCTGCAGCTGGAAACTAACTTCATTTCCGAAAAGAAGAGTGCAATCAGAAGCGGTCCGGCTAAGTTCGAATGCCCACCGCCGTCATCTCCTCAGTTCCGCTCATAGCCCAGTGAGAGTCGCGGCTACTTTAACAAATTTACCCATAGCTATATTATTATTGACCAAGTATACATTGGGCTCCCTGTACATTATGTATGTTAAAATGACACAGTATTATCAACAGCTGTCAACCTAGCCTTTTGCATGAGATAATGGCACTAAGTGTGAGTCAGGCATGACTGCACTTGACAATCACAAACCTGTCTACTGGTGTTACTTTACGTCAATTGTACGTAGGCCTCAGTGGTCTCAATCGGAATCAAAATGGTTCGAAAAAGTTGTCCTGAACGCTAGTACAGTACGGTTGGAACTCTCCTTTCTTTAAAGCCTGCTAAAATTACGTTTCCATTGCTTGTACTTTTCCGTTGCTATGCTCCAACAATTTTCCTCTTTCAACCTGTCAATCTTTTCACAAAGATTACGTTTCTTAACTTCCCATACTTCAGGTTGTTTTGAAAATTGCAAGCTTCTGCGGAACTCACAAGCAGTGGCGACGATATATTCATCTCAGGTTGTGCTTCAGTCTGTAGTACTATAACACTTTGAAATAAAAATTATAGCAATATTTCGGATATGTATGTGATGTAACTTACACGATGATTTCCATCTTCCTGCGCGCCAAAAGTTTGCACATCAAAATTAGACAAAAGCCAAATTTGCTAACGTCATGTCAAGTGTCAACGTATATTCACATGCATTGCTTCTAATTCACATCCCTTCGGTGCGATTGGCCAGCGTTACGAAATACGTGATTTTCTAGAATGTAAATATAGACTGTAAACATCTTCATTCATTTGTAAGCCTGTTTAAGCAATTCATTAGAAAGTTGTGCAAATAAAACATAGACTATAGTCATTGTTTTGCAACCACCAGTGACATGGTTAAAAAATATTTTAATTGCAATATTAAGAATCAAATTCTTCATCAAAAAGGGTTCCTGCTTGAATTTGAAAAGTAGGTCAAGCTTGATTGAGGTTAAATGTCACTTGTTCTTTCCATTGGTCAAAGGGTGTAAACTTTGAAAATTACTTGCAAACAGGATATCACAAGATAGGTAAGTTCATGGAACCTTTTACTTTGCATTTAGGATCTACAAATTAAGAAATGATGGCTGTTGTCTTAGGAAAAGGTCAAAGGTCGTCAGAGGTCACAGGAGCAGAGGTCCAACTGCATATAATTTTGTACACATAAAATAGAGAAAAGGTAAGAGATGTTTTCGTCATCATTGTGTAATGTTGGCCGACTCGCTCTCATCCCGGCTCCACTGCAACTGCCCTGATATTACACTAGTTTAAGTGAGAATTTTACCTGTTAATTTGGCATAGCTAAAATAAAAATCAACTGGTAAATAAGCTGGGTGAATCGACTTTCAGTAAACATGCAGATTTTTTCACAAGCGTTCGTCCTTGTGCACGTATAACGATGAACGGAATTATTTTATGAATGACATTTTCTTCTTGCAGATACTAAAATCGACGAACTTCCGTGTTCTTTTCGAGGACGCCTAATGGTACATGAAGAGACGATGTCATTGGATCCATGCACCGAATGTATTTGCCATAATGGAACAGTTACATGCAATATACGATCGTGCAGAGATCCTGAATGTCCACCTGGAGAGGCCATAACTCCACCAGGGGAATGTTGTCCTCGTTGTTTTGGTAATATAATCCACAGAAACTTTTCCTTCTATGTCAAATAGACTGGGAGCCGAGATTTATTCAAGTCAAGTGTGGCCATACAATTAACCGAGTCATGGGCCATTGGGGATACGGTGAGAAATCGATGTCTCCAACATCGGGACCGACACTTTCCTCCTCTTACTACACAATGAAGCTATCATTATGGATATACCAAATTTTGTCAATATCTCGAAAATCATACGTGATAATATCACAAATAAAATGTCTGTAACATGTATTGTATGGTCAATAACTTCATCCAGACCAAGTAAGGGCCCTTTACAAAAAGCTCTGCAGCAAGTAACTCACTAATTACCGAAGCGAGGACTGCAATCAGAAGCGTCCTGGGTAACTAAAGGCCCACATTCCCGCCACCTCTCGAGATTCGTTTATAAACCAATGAGAGTCCTACATTTAAAAAGGTTTACCCATAGCTGTAATATTATTGACCAAGTATACATTAGGCTACCCGTTGACTGTGTTTGTAAAAATTAACAATGGGACTGCCCGCAGTTGTTGGCCTTCACTTTTGCATGATATAATGCCACTCAAGTGTGAAGCAGACATGACAGCACTTGACAATCACAGACCTGTCGACTGGTGTTACTTTTGGTCGTCTCGCCATCTGCCCATTTGTAAGTAGACTTAAGTAGGGTCTTACTTAAGGAACCAAAATAGAACAAAAGTAATAGCCTGAACGCTAGTACAGTAAAGTTCGCAATTTTGTTACTTTGAAGAAGGCTGAAATTACGTTTCCGTTGCTTGTAGCGATGGTGCCACAATTTTCCTCTTTCAACCTGTCAATCTTTTCACATAAGTTGTTTTTTCAACTTCCCATACTTCAGATTGTTTCAAAAAGTACAAGTTTCTGCGGAACTCACAATCAGTGGCGACGATACATTCATCTCAGGTTGTGCTTCAGTCTGTAGTACTTTGATTTGTGCATTATAGTACTCATACGTATAAGTACGTGATGAAACTTACACAATAACTTCCATCTCAATGCGTAACAACAGTTTGCACATCAAAATTGGACAAAGGCCGAGTTTGCTTACGTCGTGTCAAGTGTCAAAGTATATTCACATGTATTTTTTCCAATTTGCATTCCTTCGGTGCGATTGGTCAGGGTTACGAAATACGTGATTTTCTACCATGAAAGTATAGCCTGTAAACATCTTCATTCAACTTTTAACCCGGTTTAAGGAATTCATTTGTAAATTTGTGCAAATAAAACATATACCATACTCATCATTTTCAACCAACAGTTACATGGTTCAAAAACATTTCAGTTGTAATATTAAGAATCCAATTCTTCATCAAAAAGGGGTCCTGCTTTAATTTGAAAAAGTAGGTCAAGCTTGATTGAGGTTAAAGGTCATTTGGTGTTTCCATAGGTGAAATGGTGTAAACTTTGAAAATATCTTGTAAACCGAATATCACAAGATAGGTAAGTTCATGGAATCTTATACTTGGCGTATAGGATCTGAAAATTAAGAAATGATCGATGTTGTCTTTGGTATAGGTCAAAGGAGGTCAAACTGCAAAAATTTTGTACCTATATAGAATAGAGAAAAGGTAAGAGATGTTTTCATCATCATTGTGTAATGTTGGCCGACTCGCTCTCATCCCGGCTCCACTGCAACTGCCCTGACATTACACTAGTTTTAGTAAAAAATTTATCTGTTGATTTGGCTTAGTTGAAATAAAAATCAACTGGTAAATAAGCTGGGTGAATCGACTTTCAGAAAACTTGTAGATTTTTTCACAAGCATTCGTCCTTGTCCACACATAACGACGAAAGGAATAATTTGATGAATGACATTTTCTTCCTGCAGAATCTAAAATCGACCAACTTCCATGTTCTCTTCGAGGACACTTTTTGGTACATGAAGAGACGATGTCATTGGATCCATGCACCCAATGTATTTGCCAAAATGGAACAGTTACATGCAATATACAATCATGCGAAGATCCTGAATGTCCACCTGGAGAGGCCATAACTCCACCAGGGGAATGTTGTCCTCGTTGTTTTGGTAATTAATCCACAGAAACTTTTCCTCCTTTGTCAAATAGACTGGGAGCCAAGAAGGTTTGTTGAAGTCAAGTGTGACCATACAATTAACCGAGTCATGGGCTGATGAAGATAACGATGAAAAAAATCGATGGTTCCAGAATCGGGACCGTTACTTTTCTTCTTTGCTACCCAATAAAGCTAGCATTATGTATATACCAAGTTTTATCAATATCTCGAAAATCATACATGATAATATCACAAATAAAATGTTTGTACCATGTATTGTATGGTCAATGACTTCATTCATACCAAGTAAGGGCCCTTCACAAGAAGCTCGATCTGCAGAAAGTAACTCACTTTATTACCACCGAAGCAAGGACTGCAACCAGAAGCCTCCTGGGTAAGTCCCGGCGCACACCCCCGCCACCTCTTGCGATCCGTTTACAGCCCAATGAGAGTCCTGCATTACAAAGTTTACCCATAGCTGTATTATTTTTGACCAAATACACATTAGGCTACCCGTAGACTGTGTTTGTAAAAATTAACAATAGGACTGCCGGGAGTTGTTGGCCTCCACTTTTGCATGATATAATTGAACATAATGTGAGTCGGACATGACTGCACTTGACAATCACAAACCTGTCGACTGGTGTTACTTTTGGTCGTCTCGCCATTTGTCTATTTGTAAGTCGGCTTAAGTAGGGTCAAATGAAACATATACCCTACTCATCATTTTCAACCAACAGTTACATGGTTCAAAAGCATTTCAGTTGTAATATTAAGAATCTAATTCTTCATCAAAAAGGGGTTCTGCTTTAATTTGGAAAAGTAGGTCAAGCTTGATTGAGGTTAAAGGTCATTTGGTGTTTCCATAGGTGAAATGGTGTAAACTTTGAAAATATTTTATAAACAGGATATCACAAGATAGGTTAAGTTCATGGAATCTTATACTTGGCGCATAGGATCTTCAAATTAATACATGATCGATGTTGTCTTGGTGTGTAGGTCACAGGAGGTCAAACTGCAGAAATTTCATACCTATAGAGAATAAAGAAAAGGTAAGAGATGTTTTCATCATCATTGTGTAATGTTGACCGACTCGCTCTCATCCTGGCTCCACTGCAACTGCCCTGACATTACACTAGTTTTAGTGAAAATTTTATCTGTTGATTTGGCTTAGTTGAAATAAAAATCAACTGGTAAATAATATGGGTGAATCGGCATTCAGTAAACATGCAGATTTTTTCGCAAGTGTTCGTCTTTGTGCACATATCACGATGAACGAAACTATTTTATGAATGATTTTTTCTTCTTGCAGATACTAAAATCGACCAACTTCCGTGTTTTCTTCGAGGACGCCTTTTGGTACATGAAGAGAGGATGTCATTGGATCCATGCACCGAATGTATTTGTGAAAATGGAACAGTTACATGCAATATACAATCATGCGAAGATCCTGAATGTCCACCAGGAGAGGCCATAACCCCACCAGGGGAATGTTGTCCTCGTTGTGTTGGTAATTAATCCACAGAAACTTTTCCTTCTTTGTCAAATAGACTTGGAGCCAAAAAGGTTTATTCAAGTCAAGTGTAAGAATACAATTAACCGAGTCATGGGATGATGGAGATACGATGAACAAAATCGATGGCTCCACAGTCGGGACCACTAATTTCCTTCTTTACTACCCAATAAAGCAACCATTATGGATATACCAAGTTTTGTCAATATGTCGAAAATGATACATGATAATATCACAGATAAAATGTCTGTTCCATGTATTGTATGGTCAATGACTTCATTCATACCAAGTAAGGGCCCTTTACGAAAAGCTCTGCAGCAAGTAACTCACTTTTTTACCTCCGAAGCAAGGACTGCAACCAGAAGCGTCCTGGGTAAGTCCAGGCGCACACCCCCGCCACCTCTCGAGATCCGTTTACAGCCCAATGAGAGTCCTGCACTACAAAGTTACCCATGGCTGTTTTATTATTGACCAAATACATATTAGGCTACCCGTAGACTGTGTTTGTAAAAATTAACAATGAGACTGCCGGCAGTTGTTGGCCTCCACTTTTGCATTATATAGTTGAACAAAATGTTAGACGGACACGACTGCACTTGACAATCACAAACCTGTCGACTGGTGATACTTTAGGTGATCTCGCCATTTGTAAGTGGGCCTAAGTTGGCTCTTACTTAAGGAACCAAAATAGAACAAAGGCATTAACCTGAACGCTAGTACAGTAAAGTTAACAATTTTCTTACTTGAAAGACGGCCAAAATTACGTTTCCGTTGCTTGTAGATATGCTGCAACAATTTTCCTCTTTCACCTTGTCAATCCCCTGTATAAATTCCAGTTGAACCCAGTTGCAACTCCAACTGGGCTCAACTGGGATTCAACTGTGTTAAACTGGGATTTAACTGGGTTAAACTGGGAACCAACTCGGTCCAACTAGGCTCCAACTGGGAGTGAATAAGGGATCACGGCCTTCAACTGTTTTGAACTGGGATTGGTTGTGTTATGAACTGGGTTTAACTGGGAGTTAAATATTCTCAACTATGTTTTCAAAACCAGTTGGAATCCTAGTTGAGAACCAAACTCAACCCAATTGAACCCAGTTCAAGTTTTAACTTCACATATTTCTTCAACTGGTATTTCGCAGGGTGGTCTGCTTGATGCAGACACTGTGCTTATCTGCAGCTGGGAATGACTTAGACGAATGATTACACTTAAAGGGCAATCCTATATGGGTTCCATATGAGTGAACCCATATGAAGCAATAAAATTTTGCACTCAAGGCTCATAAGGGGCCATATGGGTTAGCCCACAGGCATAAGTCAGATATACTGCACTTTACCCATATTTTAAATTATCATATCAGTTGCCCATGGGCCCTAGAACTACTTTATCCCATATGGATGTATGGGCTGACCAATATAGGCCCCTTTTTAATTATGGGTGCAAAGTTCAATGGGCCCCGTATGCTGGCCTATATGGTACCCCTAAGAATCTCATACGGGGCTATCACTCTTGTGTTTGGGCCTGACTGTAGACATTCTGTAGCACTTCACATATAGTTCTGAGTGCACAACATACATATGCATAAAAGCTACGAGGCAGCCGCATTACGTCAGCACGACTGTCCAATGGCATGCAGTATTCAGCGAGTGACCAGAAAGCCTACAGCACACATGGGCCTGACATCGCTCACTAGCTCGTAGCCAGCCGGATGGAACAGACGCTGGATGTTAGTTCTCAGACTTCATCAATTGCAGCCTCCAGTCCTTAACTACGGTTACTTATAATTATTGGCCCAAGTCTCGGAGATACTTACAACTTTACTTGTTTCACCGACACTGTCAGTCTTGTCATACCCGGGCAGCATTAGCCGCTCGACAATTTAATATAATCGAGACTGCAGTGTTGTGTGTACCTCTCACACCGTATCACTACATTCAGTTATTCGTAGATCTTCCATTCGTAGATCATCAACAATCCCTCGGGAAGGTAGCCGTACCACAATCCGATCAAAAGTAAATTTACTGTATGACGGCTTACATGCCACATCTAATGTAAAGCGTAAATGGTATAATGCTGTGTTGTCATCCCTTCTGAAGGATAGTTGGAAGGCTCAGCAACAGTAGTTTCACATAGCACACTTGTATATATTAATATTATTAGCGATCGCCACTGTATCATACTAGACCTATTATTAAGACTTAAACCTACTAGTGTTGTAATTTACTTAGAACTGCATATATACCTTTTAGTCAACCATGACTGATCCTAATGTTGCTGCCGACGATAAGGGCGCAGCCGTAACAGCCGTGGCATTAAAGTTGCCCCCATTTTGGCCTCAGGACCCGGAAGTATGGTTTGCCCAAGTAGAGGCCCAGTTTGAAACTAGGAATATCACTCAGGAACAAACTAAATTTATCTATGTTGTTGCTGCACTAACTCCTGAGTATGCACCAGAAGTGCGGGATTTAATTATTAACCCCCTGCCCAGGATCAGTATAAGGCCTTTAGAGCGGAGTTGATTAAACGTACATCTGAATCCGAACAGAGACGCCTCCATCAACTCCTAAGGGCAGAAGAGTTAGGGGATCGTAAACTCAGCCAGCTATTACGTCGTATGAGGCAATTACTAGGAGACCGCACACTAGGTGAAAGTATTTTAAAACAGCTGTTCCTACAGCGCCTACCAAGTAATGCGCAATTAATACTAGCTTCGATGAGTGATACTGCCGCAGTTGAACAACTGGCAGTAACTGCAGACAAAATCGTTGAAGTACATTCAGAGCCAGCTGTTAGTACATTAGCATCAGCTACGTCAAAACCTTCAGCTACAGCTTCAGAATCCTCTGATTTGGAAGCCCAAGTAGATGCACTAACTAAGCAGGTTGAAGCACTTAAACGTCAGTTACAGGAGCAAACACCTGCCGCACGTGGGCGCAGGCCATCTAGACGTAGTTCATCCAAGTCTAGGGATTCTAGGGAGCGTAAGCCTAGGTCTAGCTCACCTCATGCTGGTAAGGAATGTTATTATCACTGGAGATGGGGTGATAAAGCCAGGATTTGTGTACCCCCATGTTCATTTAACCAGTCAAACTCCAACGCCAGCGAGTAGAGGCGACTACCTTGCCTGGCCAAAATAAGAGTCGCCAGTTTTATGTTCGTGATCGTGTCACGGGCACTAAATACTTAATAGACACTGGAGCTGACGTGATTGTCTTACCTGTATCTAAATATGGTAAACAACAAGCTTCTGACTTTTCACTAGAGGCGGCTAACAAATCTATTATTCACACCTATGGTCAAAAATCACTTATGGTAGATGTAGGCCTAAGACGTACATTTCGCTGGGTTTTTACTATTGCCAATGTAAAATGTGCAATTCTAGGTGCCGATTTCCTGGGGCACTTTAACTTATTAGAAGATGTTGGACGGCGAAGATTGATTGACTCTGTCACCTCTTTACACATCACAGGAGCTCTATCCAAATTATCATCTCCGTCTCCTACTTACTCCCTTGTTTCTGAACAGACCCAGTACCATAAGTTGTTGAACCAGTACCCACAACTTACTCGGCCTAATTATAGGGATACTGGGATCAAACACTCGGTGACACATCACATAGTCACCAAAGGCCCCCCATGTACTGCCAGGCCCAGGCGACTAGCACCTGACAAGCCTAAGGTGGCTAGAGAAGAATTTGAGCATATGCTCCAATTAGGAATAATTGGGCCTGCCCAAGGAAATTGGGCCTCACCACTACACATGGTGCCTAAGAAGAATTCTGGTGATTGGCGCCCGTGTGGGGATTATAGAGCTCTCAACAGAGTGACAGTACCAGGCACGTACCCAATACCCCACATACATGATTTCATTGCAAATCTCAGTGGTGCAAACATTTTTAGTAAAATAGATTTAGTTAGGGCCTACCACCAGATACCAGTTGAACCTAGTGACATTCCAAAGACGGCAATTACCACCCCTTTTGGCTGTTCTGAATTCATTAGAATGCCGTTTGGCCTCAGATGTGCGGCGCAAACATTTCAAAGGTTCATGGATGAGGTCTTACGAGGGTTACCTTTTGCTTATGCCTATATTGACGATTTGTTGGTAGCGAGTTCATCACAGGAAGAGCATCTATCTCATCTGAAACAACTTTTTGAGAGATTAGACAAGTACGGTATAGTCATCAACCCTGCTAAGTGTACCTTTGGAGTTCCTTCTCTAGAGTTTTTGGGACATCAGGTTGACAGTACAGGTGTACGCCCCCTTTCCCACAAAGTACAGACAATACAGGACTTTGCCCCACCAACGACACTCACACAGTTACGTCGATTTTTAGGTCTAGTAAATTTTTATAGGCTCCCTAAGTGTGCAAATATTCACAACCATTAACCGACTTGCTTGCAGGTAAACCTAAAGAAAAGTCAATTACTCTGCAAGGAGATGCACTTCATGCTTTTCATGAAGTTTAGTTTAGCTCAAGCTACTCTTTTAGTTCATCCCAATTCTACTGATGCTTGACAGTTGATGCTTCCAACGTTGCTGTTGGCGGTGTATTGCAGCAAAATGTAAATAGTGTATGGAAGCCTATCGCATTTTTCTCACGAAGACTCTCTCCTACACAGATGCGTTATAGTACCTTTGGTAGAGAGCTACTAGCAATATATTTAGCTATTAAGTATTTTAAGCATATGCTTGAAGGTCGTGAGTTCCATGTGCTCACTGACCATAAACCACTGACATATGCTCTACAAGCAAAACCTGATAGGCATTCGCCTCGAGAGATCAGGCAACTTGATTACATAGCCCAATTTACAGCCGATATCCGGCACATTAAGGGCACTGAAAACACTGTTGCTGACACTTTGTCACGCAGTACATGCACTATCAGTACTGTTACACCTAACAGTGCATTAAATTTAGAAGACATTGCGTCTGAACAGCAGAAAGACGAAAAGCTGTCACAGCTATTCGAATCGAGTTCCCTAACAGTGCCAGTATATGCTAAATGTAAAGGAAATTACTTTACATAAAGGCACTTTGAAGCTCTGCCTAAGGCACACAGGTATAGGGGGTGGGGGTTGGTAGCTTCAAGGAGTTCAGGGGAGAGGTGTATGTTAAGATGTAAGAAGGCAATATTAATTGTTTATCTTTTTTGTGCACATCCCTATCTCTCCTTGACTTTGGGCCTAGTCGGCAGTACCATGCATTTTGGTCATTATAAACCCCTACCCCCATTCACAGGATTAAACCTTTGCCAGTGGCAAAGGGAGGGTTCATTCCCAAGGCCTTTTATATCACTTTGAGTATACCATTAGTTGTTTATGTCATTTCCGATATTGACGCAAGCTCAGTACTACCACATAAAAGGCGGAATTCCCAGACCGGAAGCCAAGGGGACAAGGGGGAAACCCCCTGAAAAATTGTTTTCATCCTCTAGAAAGTTTCCAGGTTGCCATTTACTTAATACATTTTTACACATTTGGGTACCCCCTGAAAAAACTTTCGCCTCTCTTTAAGCCATTTGGCCCCCATCCCACAGTACTTTCTGGCTACGTGACAGGGAATTCCCTGGGTTAGGGGAATAAAAATACCTGAATATTTTGGAAAATGCTTTTATTGACTTTAACATTTTAAACAGTTCGTTTTGCTCTATTCACCCCCATTCTCTCCCCCATTTTTCACAATCATCTCTGCCACTGAAAATTACAGCAATGTTTGATCATCACTTTATATATCATTCTATTAATGACTCAGATGGCATGCCACAGTACAGATGTAATGTATTCACAATCTTAATGTTGCAGGAATTTTCCTGATATTGTTGGAGTGTATGGAATTTTAGGGGCTAAGAAGGTTATTTAAAAAATTAAAATTGCCAAAAATTGAATTAAAATGTATTTCATGCAGCAAAATCTTAACATTAAGACTTAAAATCCTTCTAAAAAGTAATAGAAGTATAAATGTTAGGGAAATGTTAGTGTCCTTGATCAGAAGAATGAAACTTGATTTGTGGAAACACTGTGACATATTCCGACAGTTACCTCTTTTTGAAAGTTGGTGCTTGCAGTCCTCTTCTATAACCTGGAAATTTCAACTTGTGTGTCACCAAGAACTATCAGAATCATAGTAAGTCATGTTTTAAGTTTAATTCTCCTATCAAACCATGTATTCTGCTCCCTTATAAGCCAAAAAGATGGAAATTTGCCTAGATATTTATAAGGCATTTGTAGTCGTTAGGACATAGCTTAATGATACAGCAATATGTACTCTATACTGTGTACAGTAGTACAGTCTAGTGTTAACCCAGTGTGACAACCGCTGTTCTCAGGTCTATACCTTATGCCAATTAGCTGCGATACTGCAGTCTGGGAAGGATTATTCCAACACAGTTCTGAATCAGCATTGTGACCATTAGCCTTCTCCATGGTGACGATTCACTTCTGTGGTCCCATACTCGGAATAATCCTTCCCAGGATGCAGTTTTGAAGCGCCCTCTTTTTAATTGGCATAAGGTCTATAGCCCCACGATAAATGGTTTATGAAGAGAAAACTGTGAATTTTGAGCAAATGCCCTAAAATTGATAACATTGGCCATCAAATTCAATTTAAGCTTGTTAGCAGGGTGCGTTGTAATGTTCAGCAAGGTAGGCAATACTGAATTAGGCCTAGCCGCTCTAGACTAGCCTAAACCTAGGCTATGTGGGCCCTATGTTAATTTGGGATAAAGCAGAGGGGTTAAAACAAAAGTATCCAGTCAAAACGCCCCTTTAGCAAAACGTCCCCGCTTTTTGGCTACCAAAACATCCCCACTTTTTACCAAAAACAGAGTAATTGCAGAATACTCCGCATATCAAAGCTAAGCCGGGGAAACAGCAGGCTACTGTACGTAGTGCAGTGTTCGTGCTAAGGCGCGGGATTGCGTGAATCCCGATTTTGTCTTTCGAATCCCACACAAAAGTAAATCTTATGGGGGGAAATCCCGCACACTTTTCTGCAGCTGAGCTCCTTACTACAATTATAATACACACATTAAATTGCTATAGTATCTTTACCAAGTGATAACCCGCTCCTTGATTTTGAAAATCCCTCCCCCAAAAAAGTATAGAGAGGGAATTCCCTGCCAGGTTCAATTCCTTATCGCGAACACTGACGTAGTGGCTATGAATTATTGCACATAACCATTTTTTGTTTTGAAAAGAAGATATGCCTTAGTATTAAAGAGGATAGGCTAGATCGAAAATAATTACTAATTAAGTCCTTAGTGAAATTCCGTACGGTTTAGTGTACCCTTTAAGAGAAAACAAAATGGAGTAATTGCAGATATCCGCATATCAAAGCTTAGCCAGGGAAACAGCAGCCCTGGTACATAGTGACTATGATTTATTGCACATAACTATTTTTTGTTTTTAAAAGGAGATATATATACGTATCAGAGAGGATAGGCTAGATGAAAAATGGTAAATCCTTGGTGAAATTCCGTACGGTTTAGAGTGCCCTTCAACAGAAAACAATTTTGGGATATATTTATAAGAGGCAATGGGGATACACAGTCGCACATGCCAAGACGATCACACAGAACACACTGCATTTTGCAACTGGGGCTTCGTTTGAACCGTCATATTTTCCTAAATACTCAATCAAACACCCTCAAATGTGACATAAACGTTTCTTTTGGAAAATTTACCTGCAAAACGATACCTCAATCTCTCTAAATGGTCGTACAATTCTATTAAAAACGAATATGAAAGTTCATTAACTGTTATGTAATCGCTGTTCCCTTTCGTGTGTCTCACTCCCTGATTTTGAAGCCGCTGGAGATAAGCCGGAAATCACGTGAGACTTCTTCCTAGTCCTTTTCTGTACGAAGGTGGGGGTAACTGTGCACTTCGAATACAACGCTCAAATTAGGACAATCGCTTGGAATTCAACTGTGAGTATCGCTAAATGTGTACCTATTTACATTAAAAGTCTATTTTATAGTTAAAAATGTTACTAAAAATATTTTAGGGAAAATTTTTAACTGAATAATCGTTATAAAGATATTTTTTTACACATACATAAACTTTACTTTGGCACCTGATCACTGTACAGAAACTTTCTCGGATGATACGGTGGGGGTAACTGTGGTATGCGTGATTGTCTTAAACTTTGGAAGCAAATGGTGATTTTCTCTTCTAAAACTCTACTTATTATTTGCATTCTACAGAAAATATCATTAAACAAATTTAATTAAAGAAAATCCAAAGTTTTGGTGACAAACCTTTTTCTTTATCAAGAGAAGAAAATTCATAATCGAAAATTATTACAAGTGTATTTTCAGTATCTGGCAGCTTAAACTGCGGAGGTATGTTGTTTACAAATACCTGAAATAGTAGCACCGCCAGTATGAATACATTTAAACTGAGAAGGTAAATTTCTGACCTAAAACAAAACATTCCGTTTATTCACTCATAAGTGTGGATTGATTGAAATGTTTTGAGTATTTTCAATTTCACTTAGTTGGCCAAGGCGTGCATTTTTGACAATTATTCGTATTACAATTCGACGAAGGCCTATGACTTAACGTAATAAGCCTAACATAGCATTGCCCTAACGTTAACGTTACAACCTAGGCCTACAAGCCTTCACTGCTAATTATTTCGGCCTAGGCCTAGGGCAGTATGTCTATACATACTCCAAAGGCCCTCGGTTCTAGGCCTACACTAGTTTGGCAAGACTATGCATAGTCCTAGCCAAACCTATAGTAGTACTGAGCGCCTGTGCATACTCTAGCCTACATAGGCCTATACTTAGTATAGGCCTAACTTATAGTAAATCATAAATGATGGTGGAACCTAATCTAATAAGGCCACCCTAAGAAAGTTTGCATTTTTCTAAAACGACAAAAGAACATCAATCTAACGTTAGGCCTACTTATACTGTACCTGCAAATTTTTCGGCGGACTAGATCTAATTTGCAAGCTACAAATCTTTACTATGGAATTTTTCCTACCGAGCGGTATGTACAGTACAACAAACAAGTTCAGATTATTCAGCCTAAGCCAAAGATCCAGGCGCCTTGTAAGGCCAGTGGGCACTGTTTGTAATTTCAGTACAGAGCTGTATGTATACGGCTCTGTGTAGGCTTTACACATTGAACTTGAGGCTGCATGTCTTAGCTTGTGCGTGCCCAAATTCAAAAAATGTGACGAGTCCATGAGCATTTGCCTGGGAGCTTGAGGTGAGCGTGCCACATCAGAAATTGAGGCACTGATTGTGACAGCAGTTACTGACGTGCATTGTTGGTTAGATCGATGCACGGAATTTGAATATACAGCAGCCTTATTAGGTTCCTTTCCTCTACATGATAACTGGGGGTATGATGGCAATCAGTGAATCACTTACAGTGTAGCCAACATTGTGATGGTAAAATTGTACAGAATGGGTAGTAAAATGGATACAATTGAAGAGTATCCTCCCATGAAGTAAGTCCTCAGTGTAGCCGGCACCATCACACATAGTGTGCTTTATGGTGTAGGGTGGAGCCGGTATAGTCACATCAGGGAAAAAGTGTGGACTTTATACATTTTGCAGCATTTCTTAGCCTTGCACATGTTGTGGTTTTCTGCTGATTATTTTTCGACGTTGATTCACTCTTTAGCTGCAATTGTTTGTCGCAGATTCACAGCCTTATTTCTATTTGTCGAAGATTCACATTCCAGGGCATTTTGTATGTCAACGATTCGACAGTATCTGTCGAATGAAGACTTTGCTTGAGGTGGGGGGGGGGTCACCCCCCCCCCCCCCCGCCCCCCCCCCCCCCCACCCCCCCCCCACCACACCCCCCCCCCCCCCCACCCCCCCCCCCCCCCACCCCCCCCGCAACCCCCCCACCCCCCCCCCCCCCACTAAACGGACAACCACAAGAACTTTTTAATACGTAAAAATACGTTGTTAAACGTAATGTCAAAAGTTATTAAAAGTTCTGTAACGTTGTTCTGAACGTTTTCATTTGAGCATATTCACGAGGGATTCTCACAAAACCGTTTAAGTACGTAAGGAAATAAGTTGTAAAAGTAATGTTGTAAAATGTGTGAAAACGTTTCTAGACGTTATATGAGTATATACCGTATGCACGCCAAGAGAAAGTCTATATCCCATTAAAGTCTAATACGAATTTTCAAATAGGAGCCTGATGGGGCTAGAAGGAAACATATGAGACTAACTTGGAAAATCCTTGCTTCAATTGGGTCATCCACATGGCTCCCATAAGCTCTTTTAATTTGAAGCTGGTTTCTACGGAATCAAATACGGCTTTCATTGGTGCAAACGGATCATAACCTTTTAACGGGGACATGACTCAAAGTGATAAGTACTAAGACTCAGTTAAAAGTAATAAAATCGTCACGTACTTACATAATGAGCTGTTGTTAACAAAAATAGGAGGATATATTCTCAATCTTCCTGACTTTTTCAGCTTACTCTCCTCTAGACGTCACAGAAGTTATACATGTACCTTTGCATGGTTATCATTAAGGAGAACAGTGTCCCTTTCCTTATGATGAGCTTTTCAATGGTCATTTCAAATTTTACCCCTTTTCCCATTCCCCTTCCCCATCACCTGAATTCTAATGGTAGCTGGCAATTGCTAAGCTTATATTTTTAATCCCTGGTCCCTCCTCGGCATAAATGAGACCAGTTGAACCCAGTGAAAATCCAACTAGGTTCAAACTAGGGTTCAACTGTGTGAACCGCGCGGTCTAACTGGATTCAACTGGGGACTTATAAAAGGCGGAGTTCCTCCCTACAAAAACAGTAGGATAACGTCCAAAAAACGTTCTTTTAACGTTTTTAGGGAGTACTGTGTTTCAGGATAGGGAACTAGAATTGATAGTAACATAACCCCAATATTTGGAAATGCTTCTATTGACTTTAACATTTCAAACAGTCAAGTTTCCTCGATGGTCTTCATCCCATTCCTCAACACCATTTTCAAAAAATTGTTCTGCCCTGAAGATTACGGTGCCGTGGTCCCAATGAATGGTCACTAAATCTGCCCTACTATGAAAGGCTTTTTTTGGCATCACAGTAAAAACATCGTTGTTTACGTTTGAACGTTGCAGGAATTTTCCTGATATTGTGGGGATTTTGGGATTTCTAGGGACTAAAAGATTTTTTTAAAACTTAAAAACTTTGACCCCCCAAAAAATTTGGGATAAACTTGTTTTAGCTGCAGTTAAATTTGATTAAACTCTTTTAAAATCTTTTAACTTTTAGTGTAAGGAAATTGTTGGTGCGCTTTTAAGAAAATGCATGTTGATTTGTTGGAAGTACTCTTACAGGAATGTGACAGTTACAAATTTGACGTGTCTGCTTCAGTGCGTGAAGCCCTCATCATACACCTAGAAATGTCAAGTCTCTTTCCTCAAAGAAACTACGAGAATCATAGTAGTTAATGTTGAAGTTAATTCTCATAAACTAGGTATTTGCCTTTTATAAGCCAAAAGATGAGAAAATTTGCGAAGATATTTGTAAGGCTTTGCAGTAAGTGATACAGCAATAATACGCCTAGTACTATGTACTCGGTGCTTGTGCACAGTGTGGTACGTACAATCTGACAGTACATAGTCTAGGCGTATTATTGCTGTATCACTTACTGCAAAGGCCTTACAAATATCTTCGCAAATTTCCATCTTTTTGGCTTATAAAAGGGCAATATACCTAGTTTAATAGGAGAATTAACTTCAAACATTACTTACTATGATTCTCGTAGTTCTTTGAGGAAAGAGACGTTGAAATTTCTAGGTGTATGATGAGGGCTTCACGCACTGAAGCAGCAACGTTCAAAATTTGTAACTGTCACATTCTGTAAGAGTACTTCCACAAATCAAACATGATGTTCTTGAAAAAGCGCACCAACACTTTCCTTACACTAAAAGTTAAAAGATTTAAAAGAGTTTAATCAAGTTTAACTGCAGCTAAAACAAGTTTATCCAAATTTTTGTCACGTTTAAGTTTTAAAAAATCTTTTAAGTCCCTAGAATCCCACAAATCCCCACAATATCAGGAAAATTCCTGCAACGTTCAAACGTAAACAACGGTATGTTTTTACTGTGGCATGCCAAAAAAGCCTTTAATAGTAGGGCATATTAGTGACCATTCAGTGGGACACGGCACCGTAATCTTCAGGGGCAGACAATTTTTTTGAAAAATGTGTGGAGGAATGGGAATGAAGACCCATCGAAGGAAACTCGACTGTTTGAAATGGTTAAAGTCAATAGAAGCATTTCCAAAATATTGGGGTTAGGTTACTAGCAATTCTATTTCCCTACCCTGAAACACAGTACGTCCTAAAAACGTTTAAAGAACGTTTTTGGACGTAGCCTACTGTTTTTGTAGGGAGGGAACTCCGCCTTTTATAAGTCCCCAGTTGAATCCAGTTAGACCCCGCGGTTCAACACAGTTGAACCCTAGTTGAACCTAGTTGGATTTTCAACTGGGTTCAACTGGAATTTATGCCGAGGAGGGACCAGGGATAAAAATACAAGCTTAGCAAATTGCCAGCTACGATTAGAATTCAGGTGATGGGGAAGGGGCAATGGGAAAAGGGGGTAAAATTTGGAAAATGACATTGAAAAGCTCCAATCATAAGGAAAGGGACACTGTTCTCATTATGATAACCATGCAAAGGGTACATGTATAACTTATGTGACGTCTAGAGGAGGAGTAAGCTGAAAAAGTCAGGAGTGATGAGAATATTATCCCTCCTTAATTTTTGTTAACACAGCTAATTATGTAAGTAAAGTGACGATTTTATTACTTTAAACTGAGGTATTGTACTTATCACTTTGAGTCATGTCCCGTTAAGGTTATGGGATCCCGTTGCACCAATAGAAAGCCGTATTGATTCCCGTAGAAAACCAGCTTTCAAATTAAAAGAGCTTATGGGACCATGTGGATGACCCATTGAAATCAACGGATTTCCAAAGTAGTCTCATATGTTCCTTCTAGCCCCATCAGTGCTCCTATTGAAAATTCGTATTAGACTTTATGGGATATAGACTTTTCTCTTGGGCGTGAATACGGTATATACTCATATAACGTCTAGAAAACGTTTTCACACTATTTTAACATTACGTTTAACAAAACTTATTTTCTTACGTACTTAAAACGGTTTTGGAGAATCCTCGTGAATATGCTCAAATGAAAACGTTCAGAAAACGTTACAGAACTTTTAATAACGTTTGACATTACGTTTAACAAACGTAATTTTTTACGTATTAAAAACGTTCTTGTGGAGTTCAGTTTAGTTTTTGAGGAACGGAAGACGTTTTGAAAACATTCTAAAAACGTGACTTAGGACGAAGACGAAACCGACGAACTGAGAACCAAACCAAAACGTTTTCTGGACGTACTGGGTTTACTGGGTAGTTGGCGTATAGGATCTGCAAATTAAGAAATGATCGATGTTGTCTTGGTGTATAGGTCACAGGAGGTGAAACTGCAAAAACTTTGTACCTATATAGAATAGAGAAAAGGTAAGGGATGTTTTCATCATCATTGCGTAATGTTGGCCGACTCGCTCTCATCCCGGCTCCACTGCAACTGCCCTGATATTACACTAGTTTTAGTGAAAATTTATCTGTTCATTTGGCTTAGTTGAAATAAAAATCAACTGGTAAATAAGCTGGGTGAATCGACTTTCAGTAATCATGCAGATGTTTTTATCACGCAATCGTCTTTGTGCACATATAACGATGAACGGAACTATTTTATGAATGACATTTTCTTTTTGCAGAATCTAAAATCGACCAACTTCCATGTTCTTTTCGAAGACGCCTTTTGGTACATGAAGAGACGATGTCATTGGATCCATGCACCCAATGTATTTGCCAAAATGGAACAGTTACATGCAATATACAATCATGCGAAGATCCTGAATGTCCACCTGGAGAGGCCATAACTCCACCAGGGGAATGTTGTCCTCGTTGTGTTGGTAATTAATGCACAGAAACTTTTCCTTCTTTGTCAAATAGACTGGGAGCCAAAAAGGTTTATTCAATTCAAGTGTGACCATACATTTAACCGAGTCATGGGCTGATGGAGATACGATGAAAAATCGATGTCTCCAGAATCGGGACCACTACTTTCCTTCTTTACTTCCCAATAAAGCTACCATTATGGATATACCAAGTTTTATCAATATCTCGAAAATCAAACATGATAATATCACAAATAAAATGGTTGTACCATGTATTGTATGGTCAATAACTTCATCCAGACCAAGAAAGGGCCCTTTATAAAAAGCTCTGCAGCAAGTAACTCACTTTATTACCGACGCGAGGACTGCAATCAGAAGCATTCTGTGTAAGTAAAGGCCCACATTCCCGCCACCTCTCGAGATCCGTTTATAAACCAATTAAACCCAAGTAAGGGCCCTTTACAAGAAGCTCTGCAAAAAGTAACTCACTTTATTACCGAAATACGGACTGCAACCAGAAGTGTCCTGGGTACGTCCAGGCGCACATCCCCGCCACCTCTCGAGATCCGTTTACAGCCCAATGAGAGTCCTACATTACAAAGTTTACCCATAGCTGTATTATTATTGACCAAGTACACTGTCGGCTACTCGTAGACTGTGTTTGTAAAAATTGAGAATAGGACTGCCGGCAGTTGTTGGCCTCCACTTTTGCATGATATAATGGCACAAAATGTGAGTCGGACATGACTGCACTTGAAAAACACAAACCTGTCGACTGGTGTTACTTTTGGTGATCTCGCCATTTGTAAGTAGGTTTAGGTAGGGTCTTACTTTAGGAACCAAAATAGAACGAAAGTATTAGCCTGAACGCTATTACAGTAAAGTAAGCAAATTTATTACTTTTATAACGGCCAAAATTACGTTTCCGTTGCTTTTAAATATACTGCTGCCTTGTCAATTATTCCACAAAAATTGTTTTTTAACTTTCCATACTTCAGGCTGTTTTTAAAATAACAAGCTTCTGCTGAACTCACAAGCAGTGGCGACAATACATTCCTCTCAGGTTGTGCTTCAGTCTGTATTACTGTAGTACTTTGATTTGTGCATTATAGTACTCATACGTGTATGTACGTGATGAAACTTACAAAATAACTTCAATCTCAATTACGTGGTAAAAGTTTGCACATGATCGACATGATCGATCTTGTATTTGGTATAGGTCACAGGAGGTCAAACTGCAGAAATTTTGTACCTATATAACAGAGAAAAGGTAAGGGATGTTTTCATCATCATTGTGTAATGTTGGCCGCCTCGCTCTCATCCCGGCTCCACTGCAACTGCCCTGACATTACACTAGTTTTCGTGAGAATTTTATCTATTCATTTGGCTTAGTTAAAATAAAAATCAACTGGTAAATAAGCTGGGTGAATCGACTTTCAGTAAACTTGAAGATTTTTTCACACGGAGTCGTCCTTGTCCACACATAACGACGAATGGAATAATTTTATGAATGACATTTTCTTCTTGCAGAAACTAAAATCGACGAACTTCCGTGTTCTCTTCGAGGACACCTTATGGTACAAGAAGAGACGATGTCATTGGATCCATGCACTGAATGTAGGTGCGAAAATGGAACAGTTACATGCAATATACAATCATGCGAAGATCCTGAATGCCCACCAGGAGAGGCCATAACCCCACCAGGAGAATGTTGTCCTCGTTGTGTTGGTAATTAATGCACAGAGACTTTCAATATGTCGAAAATCATACATGATAATATCACAAATAAAATGTCTGTACCATGTACCAGAAAAAAGGACTGCAACCAGAAGCGTCCTGTGTACGTCCAGGCGCACACCTCCGCCACCTCTCGAGATCTGTTTACAGCCCAATGAGAGTCCTACATTACAAAGTTTACCCGTAGCTGTATTATTATTGACCAAGTACACAATAGGCTACCCGTATGCTGTGTTTGTAAAAATTAACAATGGCACTGCCGACAGTTGTTGGCCTCCACTTTTGCATGATATAATGGCACAAAATGTGAGTCGGACATGACTGCACTTGACAATCACAAACGTGTCGACGGGTGGTCCTTTTGGTGATCTCCCCGTTCGTGAGAAGGCCTAAGTAGGGTCTTACTTTAGGAACCAAAAAAGAACGAAAGTATTAGCCTGAACGCTATTACAGTAAAGTTCACAATTTTCGTACTTTTTGAGACGGCCAAAATTACGTTTCCATTGCTTGTAAATATTCTGCTGCAACAATTTTCCTTTCTCACCTTGTCAATTATTCCATTAATATTGTTTTTTAACTTCCCATACTTCAGGTCGTTTTTAAAAGTACAAGCTTCTGCGGAACTCACAAGCAGTGGCGACGGTACATTCATCTCAGTTTGTGCTTCAGTCTGTATTACTGTAGTACTCTGATTCATGGGCGGCTCTAAGGAATTTTGTTTGGGGGGCAAACTCAAGTCCGTATTCAGGGAGGTTGGGAAGACCCCCGGCAATATTAATGGTCAGCTCCGGATAGTATAATAGGAGTATGGTTATTATTATGTATTACAGCGATGCCCCATGTAGTTTTCAAGAGCTCTTCAAAAACCATTTCATGCAGTCAGTCATGAGCTGACTACTTTAAAAATAAAATACAACCATATCATCCGATCGCTATAAAGGGGAAGTAAGAGGCAGGTTAAATGGGCAAAGCGGCTTGATCCATTTGTGTAAAATGAGCGCACCTTCGAATATTTTGTTGTTTCTTTCATTGTGCCATAGTATGTTTCAGCTTTGCCAAGAAGCCATAAAATGTTGGTTTTCTGGATTGTGTTCTTAAACTGACGAAAATTTCGAGCACTGAAAACACTTGAAAAACGATGAAATGGTAGCACTATTTTGGATCTCAGTACCGTTCCGAAACGAAATTTTTTAAAGGGAGAGGGGAATTCCCGTAACTCAGAACGAAGTCTCATCTTGTATACAAATAGCTAGGCCAAAAATTCTCACTGCACTGAGCTTACATTGACTATTTGGTGTGTTTATTTTAAATCAACTGAAACAGTATATATACTTAAGCACAGAGGTGGAGAACCTTTTGTTAAAAACATGAAATTTGACAGTCATAAGACCGCTTGTGGGCCAACGGCGCTGACAATTTGCACAAGGGAAGGAAAACCGCTCCATCTATGGGAAACACAATATGTTTAGGCCACATGCCAGTTACAACTTTTTGTAGACAGATAACTATGCTAATCTGGCCAGGTAACACCGGACAAAACTGCTTTTAGTCGTGGATGATAATCAACACGGCTAATGGGTTGTGTATCTATATAACCTCAAAAGCTCTGAAGTGTCTCCAAAATTGTGGGCATTTAACTCCAGCATTACGGTTACCCTCTGAAAATGACATTGTGATGCCTAAGCTAATCAGATTACAAATATCACAGCGTGATCATTTGTTGATTCCCTTAGCTCACACTAATGGTAGGTCCATTTTTGATGTCTCAAGTACATATAGTAGCAAACAAGCAACCAAGAAAACGCGCGCGAAGCGCGCCAAAAATGTCGTTTTAAAAGCACTTCATTGTTTAACCTTCGCATTGCATTGGAAAGTTATTCACTTCTTTAATTTTAAACCGAGTCAAGGACAAGGGAGGGTCTAAACCATCTCGAATTACATGTTTCATTTATATATTATTTTTTTTTTTTGGAAAATTGAAGACCATATGCTTTGCAAACTTTTTGTTGGGGGGGGAGGGGCAAGTGACCCCCGTGTCCCTATGGCGAGTCGCGAATGCTCTGATTTGTGCATTATAATACTATTACGTATATGTAAGTGATGAAACTTACACAATAAATTCCATCTCAAAACGTAACAACAGTTTGCACATAAAACTTGGACAAAGGCCGAGTTTGCTTACTTCGTGTCAAGTGTCACAATATATTCACTTGTACTTTTTTCTAATTTACATTCCTTCGGTGCGATTGGTCAGGGTTACGAAATACGTGATTTTCTACCATAACAGTATAGCCTGTAAACATCTTCATTGAAATTTTAACCAGGTTTAAGCAATTCATTTGTAAGTTTGTGCAAATAAAACATATACCATACTCATCATTTTCAACCAACAGTTAGATGGTTCGAAAACATTTCAGTTGTAATATTAATAATAAAATTCTTCATCAAAAAGGGGTCCTGCTTTAATTTGAAAATGTAGGTCAAGCTTGATTGAGGTCAAACGTCATTTAGTGTTTCCATAGGTGAAATGGTGTAAACTTTGAAAATTACTTGCAAACAGGCAGACAGGATAACACAACGTAGGTAAGTTCATGGAATCATATACTTGGCGTATAGGATCTGCAAATTAAGAAATGATCGATGTTGTCTTTGATATATGTCACAGTAGGTCAAACTGCAAAAATTTTGTAACTATAGAATTGAGAAAAGGTAAGGGATGTTTTCATCATCATTGTGTAATGTTGGCCGACTCGCTCTCAGCAAGACTCCACTGCAACAGCCCTGACATTACACTAGTTTTAGTGAAAATTTTATCTGTTTAATTGGCTTAGTTAAAAAGAAACAACTGGTGGAAAAGCTGGGTGAATCGACTTTCAGTTGACGTGCAGATTTTTTTCACAAGCATAAATTCGTCCTTGTGCACATATAACAATGAACGGAATAATTTTATGAATGACATTTTCTTCTTGCAGAAACTAGAATCGTCCAACTTCCATGTTCTCTTCGAGGACGCCTGATGGTACATGAAGAGACGATGTCATTGGATCCATGCACCGAATGCATTTGCCAAAATGGAACAGTTACATGCAATATACAATCATGCGAAGATCCTGAATGTCCACCAGGAGAGGCCATAACTCCACCAGGGGAATGTTGTCCTCGTTGTGTTGGTAATTAATGCACAGAAACTTTTCCTTCTTTGTCAAATAGACTGGGAGCCAAGAAGGTTAGGGACTCAACTGGCTCCCTTTTCAACAATTATTGATTTCCTGCCAAAGACCAAGATATCTTTTCAATTACGCAGGCGGGTGTATAAGTGTTTGTGATGCTTAGCTTGTAAATAAAATTGCTCAAGAAAGCAATGGCGGGTACTTTTCATACTGAGGATGTTGATTTATCAGATTCCTTTTCAATGGAGGTAAAAAGTCAAAGTCAAAGGTAAAACTTGGAAAATACTGTTAACACAATTTCAGACAAGGTATTATGGGTACTTGTCATATTCAGTGTATGAATTGATGATATTGATACAAAGAACTACATAATTTGTGGTGGAGGTCGGAGGTCATTTCAGGCCACCAGTGATCGAAAACTGAAAAACTTGTGAACTAGGGATAGGATGCATGGATGCTTTTCCTGTTTTAACAGAGGTCAAAGGTTATGTGAGTTTATCACAGTGCAAGTGGTGTAAACCTTCTAAACTGTATGTAAACATAGTTTTTCAAGAACAGTAACCATGAGGAGTATTAAACTTATGTATGGATGTCCTATATTGAGCAGAAGAACATTTAGGGGCACCAGAGGTCAAAGTGTGAAACCTCACAAATACAATACCCCATACCGTGTTACCTCAATGGTTTCATCAATGACAAGTGGACGCACCACATCGAGTGGAGTAGGTGTGTCTTTTTGGGGTAGGGCAAAGGTCATTTGGGTCACTAGAGGTCACACTATATATTGATATATGTATATATATACATATATGTATATATAAATGTATATATAAATATATTTTAATATATACATACATGCAGGTAAACATTGGACAAAAAATACCTGAATGATCTTCAGGAACGCCCTCAAGTTGAATGTATGACCATTTACCTGTAATACGTATGCACAACGCTTTATTTAGTAAAATAGAAATAAATAGGTATTACGTAATAAACATGTGTACCCTAAACGTACCAATTTTTCACATGCATGTTAAACACCCCTAAAATTTAATAGCAAATTAGTAGGGGAAAGTGGGGCACAGTGAGACACAAAAGTTATTTTGCATCATTACTCACCCACCCGAACCCTCAAATCAATTGATATTTTACAGGTAGTATGGCCACTCAAAAATCTTAATACAACCCAGTTTATGGGTGGTGACCTCTCCTGCAAAGGTCATTTAAAGGGTCATTTATTTTTCCTGAACTGTCTCACTGTGTCCCATGAGTGGGGGGGGGGGAGGCACAGTGGGACAGTACATTTAATTTAAGGAACAAAATATCCCAGCCAACAGGTAACCTGCTTGTTTTGGAGCGTTTACTATACTTGTACTATATGCACAATATCAACTCATTCCTCTTTCAATGGACCAGTTGCAAATGGAATCATGTTTCGGTGTTCTCATTGTGCCCCATACTCCACAAAACTGCCATAAAATCCATTACATTGATAAGCATAAGTCATTATATTGCTGTAATATGAGCACAGAGGCAACAAAAAGAGGTAATATAACTGATCTATGAAGTAAAATTAATAGATATGCAAGTAATATTTGAATCCAATTTTTCCCTTTAATATACACACTGCCAGTGTGGCTCACAATGAGCTGTCTCACTGTACCCCACACGGAAAAATTTTGAGATTACGAAATATTTCTTAAAAACATAGAGATGGAGGAAATTTTATCCATGGATTATAACAAAAGTGAAGAGGTCTTCCTAATCAGTATCAGTATCTGTGGTAAAATGTGCATCATACCATGTAAATTTGAAGTCAATTTTTGACCGAAAAGTTACTTTTGGCTGAAAAAATTGGCAATTTTCCAGAACACCATGTGAACATGGGTGTATGGTGGTTGTATGGGTATGTGAACTGGCTGTTACGTAGCACTACAACAGTCTACCACACAGTAGGTTTGCTGTTACAATTCAACATATCACCACAAAATTATAGCGTTTGTCTCACTGTGCCCCACTTTCCCCTACGTCATGGGATTTTAATGCAACTTATCTATAGTTACAACAAACAGAGGGTGCTACGATAATTTCAAAACTTTTGAAATAACATGTAGGGAATGGTTGTTTTAGGCGAAACGTATATGTACACCCAATGTTAATGTTGCTTAAAAGAACCATTTTTCACCAGTGTTGTCCCCTTAAGGTACACCATGGAAATATATATATATATATATATATATATATCATATCTTTTTGAAAGGAAAATTGGATGAATGCATATCATATTTGGCATGAAGGTAGAACGTACCCCATTTATTTAAAAGAAATATCATCACTTAAAATGATTAGAAAAATTCCTTAACGCTGCTTAAAGAGAGAAAGACAAAATTTAGCCCTTTAAGACAGTGAACTGCCTTAAACTGTCTTAGATTCCAGGAACTTTGCCTTTGGTACTGGTATCTGGTGCTACACCAGTGGTGATGTAGTTGAGTTATTAAGTCTTTCATTCCAGATTATTTCCTTTAGGTATTGTCCCACAAGTGATGCAATCAAAATTCCCTTTCACATTCGTCGTACCCCCTCTCCCACCTCCACTCCATATTGTACCCATGACAAAAGTTGACCATTTCTACATTTTTATCCAAAGCGTGACTAACTCAGTGTATAAATAAATGGGAGCTGGAGCCGTGAATTCTGTACAGCAAAGAGAAAGTTTTATATCATTTTTTGAAAATATTTTTTTTTGTTTTATGATGTAAAATTGACCTGATTCTTTACTCAATTAACTGAAAAAGGTATGATTTGTCACTGAAAGAAAGACATTCTTTTAAGAAAGGCCAAGTTAATATTAAAGAGTAGAGCTTAAATGTGGGAATCCCTGTTAATGGAAAGGGAAGTCTTTAAAAGTATGCACCCTTGTTCATTTTTTTTATTTCCAAGACTTTTTGAGAAGTGCTGATCATCCTTATAACCAAGGTAGGCAGATGAAATTGACAGAATATCAATTGAATTCGGTTTTCGAACTAATCAAAAATTGGCTAGTCGCTATGAAGTCATAATTCATTCATTAATTCCTTCGGGAGTAACATCTGGTTTTTGTCCTTCGCTTCTTCGCCAGAGAGGCAATGGGAATTGAGAAAAAGCAGCATTTGCTTCGTAACATTGGGAAACGGAGCACTTTCTACTACTTCACCAACATACTCACTAAGGTCATGGGTAGTATTTGTTTTGATAACTTTTCTCGGCCATTTGACTAAAATCATGTGTAGTATCTGTTCTTTTCAGCCAGTTGATAAAAGAGCCACAGACTCATAATGTAGAGGTCGGAAGGTCAATAGGTTGGTCACGTCAAGTGATTGGAGTCACCAGAGGTAAAATAATGTAAAGCTCAAGAAAAGTTCCTTTCATTAACGGTAACCTGTATCGATTTATAGTTGGCTTTCCTCCCGTGCACCTGTCAGGGTACACTGTACCATCAAAATCAGAGAGCTGATAAAGATGGTTGGTTTTCTGCTCTGAAGCACTACTGTGCAGACCAGTTAAATAACTGACTTTGCTTGCTTCTTTTGAAGGTGTTCAAGAGAAGTATTGAAATGACTTTGTTGAAGCCATTCAAGTCAGTGCTTGCTCCCTCTACAACAATGCTCCTTGGTGTCTTCCAATTATCGTTTGTGTCAATTCAGGGTTGTTGAGGAGTCGTTTAAGGGTTTAAATTTGCCAGCAATGGAATCTAGCTGGCCGGACTTTTCTTAGAGAGCACTTGGTTTTCAAACTTTGTCAATTGGAAGAGCAGGAAATGCTAGGTTTACATTATGTTCCCGGCGGCCACGGCAATCATGTTTGCCCGAAACATAGTGCGCCGTGGGATTGGGGTCATTTTTTCTCTCCTTATTTAAGTTTTCTTAGGTCTTGCTAAGTTCTCTCACGGACTCTTACGGTATCCGCGACGAACCTTTAGACGGGGAATCAGGAATTGATTCCAGTAGGCTCAAAGGTGCACTATAGTTCGCTCTACGCCGGGCAGCTTTGGAGCACTTTAATGCCAGCGGTATAAAAAGAAGGCCTCCCCAGCAATAGCAATCATTTTTCTTCACACTTCGACAGCATCATGAATGCCCTCCTCCTAGCAGTTGCGTCTTCTTCAGCCTCCTCAGTTTCAGGTTCCAGTCAAGGTTCCAGTTCAGGGACCAGATCAGCAGCAGCACGCTCCTCTTCAACTGGCGGGATGAACGGCGAGGACATTCAGGCTGCTCCTGCTCCTCTACTTGTGGTGGTGCAGGACGGGGGCTTTCGTACGTCTTAGCTTCTTCGGTGGCATAGCTTGGCCTTCTTCATTCAGAGCTTGGTCTTCTCTCTGCGTATTGTTAATGCAGTAATGTAATAATGTAAACCTAGCTCACAGCATTGCTCAAACTCGTGTAAGACCATATAGTCTAGCGGCGAATTTGAAAAAGAGCTCTAAAAATTGACTTACCCGGTACCGATTTGTAAAATATAGCGACTATGCAAAAACTATTGTTTATAATGTAACTTTAAATTTTAGGTTGGTTGTCACTTTTTAAAAGTTCCCGAACATGCAAATTTTTAAGGTCAAAGGTCAAAAAGGTCAATTTTTCAAAATTTTAGTATTTTTGACACACTTTAATATGACGAGACTTATAAAATGCTGTGAGACAAAATGAACAATTTATTAAGTCCTAAAGTGCTCAAAAAGTAAAGAAAATAAAAAAATTATAAACTGTTTATAGGGTGTTTTCGTAGCCTTAACAGAGAAATTTGAATAACGGACTTAGACACTTTGAACAGTCTGTTTTCAACACCTTTCAATTTCAATTCTGGACCATTGGTGGAGAGTTAAAAGAAAAACGTCCAGAACAGTGTATGGTGGAGCCAGGTGGGGGGGGGGGGCAGGGGGCAGGGGGCAGGGGGCCATGGCCCTCCGTCGGGGAAGGCTGCCCCCCGTCGGGGAAATTTTCCGGTTTCGGGGAGCTACTGTGTATACGATAAAATATGTAGTCCCTGACAACGGGCAGTCGCCCCAACGATTTACTTAATTTTGGTCTAAATTTGGGCAAATTCTTCAATAAAACCCCCAGATTTTCCAATTTTCTTCGTAAAAACCCATTTTTTTTTCAAATTTTCCGTGGTAAAAGCCCAACTTTTTCAATTTTTTCCATTAACAGCCCGAAAATTTCGGCGCTCTTCGCGCGCCAAAATTTTACTTCAAACATCGTTTCGGCACTATATCTCCCTCATCGAGGCTTCGGGTTGCTGGCCCCTCGTCTGGGAGCTTGGTCCCCAATCCTGGCGCCATCCCTGGTCCAGATACTATCCCACGCGTTCTGAAAACTGTGGACAAGTGATGTTTAAAATACAACCTTTGAATGTTTGTTTAGTCAACTAAAAGCCCCAAATTTGTCCCGCCCCAATAGCACCGAAATGTTTATTCACCATCCTTCCATGCAGTAATCAGTCGCTTTTGTCTTGGTTTTGGACTATGGGTTCCGCCCTTACCAATGTCGAGAACTTGCAATCCTTAAAATTAAGTGGGATATAATGAAAATATTTATAGGCCTACCATGAAATGTAGGCTATTTTCGTAGCTGTATCAGAGAAATTTGAATTTTTGTTTCGCTTGTTAGGATGTGTGGAACCATTGTATTGATTAGATTAAATGTGCAAAATCACATAGCCTAACTAAATTAATTGACTTAATTATTTATTAAATACATTACGGTGTTTCTGTCATTGCAATACCTATTTGCTAACATGAACCAGATCAGCGAAAAGGGGTATGTTGTAGCAATATCCCATGCAAAAAAGTAGATATTTGTTTAAATGTTTTCGGACGTGATGGTAAATTTTATTAAGGCAAAAAGCGTCTTTGCTCGGGATGGCATACAACTAATACATTTTACCGCTACAACTGACAAAGTACGCTTTTGCTTTGTTTCAACACACATTGTTCTGCTATCTTTTTTTAAGAGGGAGTTGGAAGTAGTCGCAATGGAACTTGGTCAGCCGGAGTTTGGAAAAGAAATCCTATTTCTCTGGCACATTTTGTGAAAATCCGGCCATTAGTCGGATTATTACAGTTTGTCGGGCAAACGGCTTAGCCTCCTCCTCCCCCAGAAAGTGTCCCTTACACCCATCGTAATTGTTACATGAATTTAATTCATTTTGTTTACTGGTATATAAACCTTTAATAATTTGTGGTTACAGAGCAATATAATTAAAAGTTGTTTCCCTGTATTGGAAAGCCATTGAATGATTCTTGCACCGGTCTATGTTGTTTTCAGGTCTGGACATGGAAATGGCACATATCCATAACAAGACTTGATTTTACTTGCAATAAGAAAATCCTTTAAATAAAATAATTCCCAGTTCTCAACAAATGATTATGTTGAGATGAATTCAATGAAGCTTGTAGAGGGGCTGTTAATACGGTACAAATTCATATATGATCTAGCTTTCATTTTGATAAAGTTATAAAGACAGTGTTTAGTAATCACAATTAGGCATTACGTGTTTAATTCCAGCCACATCTAGCATCGTGAGGCGGATATTTAGAAAACAGGTTCTTTTCTAAGGACTGATATTATGCTTTTTGTCTAGCTCAATATATGTTTTTTGTCGACAAATGATTGGAGGTAAGAAGCATTCAGCAAACACCAATTATTCTTTTAGCCTGGCAACAAGCACATAAATTGGTTGGTTAAATCACGGGTAGGCCGCGGCCAGATTCAGATATAGCCTGAATGCAACCATGTGTTGACCAGTTGATAAATCGGGAGAATGGGTACTCTGTTCGAAAATACAGGTCCATAACTTAAGAGTAGTGGACGGACCCACAAACATTAACGCCTAGGAGAAAATGTAGGAACAAAAATTACCATTGCCTTTTATGCTAACACATTTCGTGCCTTGAAAATGATTTTCCCTCTTACAGTCTGGGAACTTTCTCGCCCTCTTCAGCACGTTGTCTGGCTAGGGGCCTGGATGAAACTGGCTGTAAGAGGGTTTGGTGTTTTGATTTTTCATGTGCAGATTAATGAAGGCAGTTTCAATTGACAGGATACTCAAAATGCTTCTTTTTTATGAAAAGCAAAGAATTTGTTAATTGTTTACCGCTTTGACCCATTTAGGACAAGATTTTTGGGGACCATTTTGAAGGTGGAGTATTGTATTTTATTACTCTCACATCTGATATGGGATTCGCAACTTTTGTAATGAAAAAATCAGCTGTTCATCACTACTTTTCCTCTTACAAAGTGCATTCCGGCATTTGTAATAACCATTCTGATTTTTCGCCTTCAGAAGCACAACATGAAAACTGCCGGATGTATATTTTCCAATACCATATAGTCTAAGGGCTTTAACAAAAGTATGGTGGAGAAACCTCGTCTATATGAGAAAATGTTAATTTGTTACCACAAATGATAACTTGAAAACACTGAAGCGAAACACCATTGCCACATTTTTTCGTTAACCTTTCCAGATATGGTTTATAAATTTGACTAGTCTGCACATAGCTGACGGGTTTTTTGTTTAGCCTTTCGCTAAGGTTACCCAGTGTGGCGAAGTTAAAGGGAGCCGTTATGCAGGCAAACATTCGACAGAAGAGCATTATATATTACATTTTATCCAAGAAGAGCATTATATTGCAATGTAGAACTTATAACGATCCATAGGCTTAGGAAGCTTTTCGCGACGGGGGGGGGGGGCTGAACCGTGTTTCGGATCGCCGTCCTGGGAGAGGGGTCCTGTGGAACATTTGTGGGTATTTAAGGGACCTCAGATGCAATTTGGTGCAACATTTTGGACAAACTTTAAGGAAAATTACTGCAAATTTTTGACATATCTTACAGAAGAGACAAATAAGGGGTGTTTGCCCTTGGATCTTGGGGGGGGGGGCGGAAGCATACTTCAGACCCTCACATTTTTGACTGAGAGCCTACAGTCCCCCCGCTTCCTACGCCTGTGTAACGATCTTACCTTGCTTTTTTGAGAGACGCTTTATCTCCACGTGGTAAAACATGCATAAGATGCATTAAAATATCATATCGTGTAAATTTGTAATGGGTAAAACTAAAAAAAAAAAAATGAAAATATTCGATGAAACGATAGTAAATATTGATAATTAAGGGTTTTACTCATTGATTTGGAGTTCAGGGATGTTTATTGTAAATTTATTCAAAATATTTACCACACTAGACTCAAGGTAAAGCCTCCCCTGAAGGTGAAGTACACATGTATAGTACCAAGATTGTTGAAGTTTGGGTGAAAATAGACTCGTGACCTTTGACCCTCCTAATTACCATGTTCGGGTAAATTTAAAAGGTGACAACCAACAGAAAATGAAAGCTGACATCCTAAGGAACATTTTAAGGGTAGGTGTCAACTTTTACAAAGTTGTACCGGGGGGTCGAAAATTTTCAGACTTCGCCGCTAGACTAATAGTAGCACGCAACGCGCCCTAGCGCGCCGTCAAACACCGGGACGCGCCCTGATTGTACGCCACGAAATGGCTACCGTACACCCCAGCTTGTCGTGAAAACCGTGACAAAACGGGACCAAACGCGCAGAAACCGTGGAACAACCGTGATAAAACGTGCACTAAGCCCAGCAGAATGTGAAAAAAGTGAAAGGATCGTAAGATGCAGGGGAATACACGTGCTTCCCGTCCCATTACGGACCACCTCCATGTTTTTTTTCTCGTTTTACTGCTGCCAAATAGGCTTCTCATCCACACCGTGTCTGTCGTGGCAAATTTTTTGGCAGTTAAGAAATCTGCCCCGGCAATCACGGCTTGTCACGTTTGCACATAGCCCGCCCCCGCGTTGTCTTACGTCCATCCCGTTTTTTCCACGGTAGCCTGAAACGTGATTGCCGTGGCTGCCGGGAACATAACGTAAACCTAGCATTTAGTGAAATTACTTAAAAAGAACTAACAGGGGTCCTGGATTTGTGATCGATCAATGTGAAGGCTGTTCTGATACTGAATGTGATGAATTATCCTGTCTAGTGGATTTACAACAGACAATTGATTACTGCCCAGAATGTCCAACAGATTGGGGTGTATCCCTTGAGTTGATAAAAGGAGTAGATGCAGCAGACGGTAGGCATTTTATTACGTCTCATGTTCATCTGAATTGTAACATTCCTTTCAGTTAATGTAATGTTTTCATCAAAGTGCAAGGAAAAACTAAGAATTAAAAACAAAAAACCACCATTATTGCCCAGCTAACACCAAATTGTTTTAAAACGTATAAAGAATGTATTACAGAAACATATGAATTATATTAATAACGTTTTGTAAAACGTTTCAAAAAGTTAAATGTTGAGTCGCATCAGCGTTGCAAAGAACGTTAGTGTAACGTTTCAGAAAACATTCGACAATCTTTCAAAACCGTTTCAGCAATGTTGCGGAAAAAGGTTTCATCAATGTTGTGTAAAACGTTTCAGCAGGGTTTCAGAAAATGTTTCAGCAATGTTGAGAAAAACATTCCTGAATCTCTTCAGAAAACGTTTCAGCAATGTTTTGAAAAGGTTGCAGCCGTATCCGCAAGAACAGTTTAGAAACATCTGCAATGTTTTACTAACGTTTTGTAAAACGTTTCAAAAAATTAAGTGCTGAGTCACATCCGCGCCACAAGGAACGTTAGTATTACGTTTCAGAAAATATTTCAGCGATTTTCCAGAAATGTTTTAGCAAGATTACAGAAACCCATTCATCAACGTCCCGTAGAACTGATCAGCAGATTTCAAAAAATATTTCAGCAACATTTCAGCAAAATCTGAAAAAGACCTTATCAGGTTCTGTAAAAAATTTCAGCCACATTTTGGATAACTTTACAGCAACTTGAAAAAGACATCTCAAAGTAAGTGTAAGCTAGGATTTTCAAAATTGGCAAGGGCATTTTTACACTGTTTACACTGTTCCAATGTTTTTCAAAACGTAATAACTATTGAGAGGGATGCTTATGAGAGCTTTATCGTTTTAAAAATGTTTATTTTACAGGAAGTGTAAAAACACACTCTGTTAATACACCTGTTTTGAGGTTGTTTCCAGAAACATTTTACAGAGCATTCCGTAAGTGAAGATGATCCAAATGTTAATTGCGTCTGTTGCAGTTTTGGAAATGCTTTCTAAACATGAGAATTGCTGAGTCCGATGATATGATTAAGATATGTCGTACCAAAGTAAAAGGCCTTTTTGACTTAAACAAGAGTAGCCCATCTGAAAATTACCTTTGAAAAAACCTTTGAACTCAAAGCGTACTTTGGCTTAACATAATTTGGTCAAAGGGATTCCTGTAAAAGGGTATCACGGTTTTTTTTTTTTTTTGAAAAGTCTTAACAAAGGGTTGAATAAAGTATCTTCACAGAGGGTCTTCCCCTTTCAAAACCAAATGGAAATCCAAAAGGGTCCTACCCAAAGGAAAATCTGAAGGGTACTGTAATAAGTTTTTATACGGCCTTTAAAGGATCTATTTTAAAAAAGAGGTCATATAACTCCAAATGATGTCAAAAGATGGTTTTGAAAGACTGCTGCTTAAGGATTTGAAAGGAGTAGTCCAAAGGTACTTTGTCATACTGCTTTAAATTTACTCTTCACACTCAGATAGAACTCCATCTTACACCAGCGTCAACTGAATATGTTAAATGAAAAGCCCTTCAAGGCTAGGAGACAAAACATGACCTTTTTGCGTAGATTGGACTAATAGTTTTGTTTTAAAATGGTGTAAAATGAATGATGCCATTCAGTTAAATGGTTTTGACTGGTTTTATTTATGAATTTATACTATCATGCAACCTAAACGGTCCTTTAAACAAGAGTGAAACCTAAAATTTGTCTTTTGATATATTAAAGAGGAAATAAAGATAGTCATTTTGTTAAAACTTGCCTTCAAACCCTTTGTGACGCTCTCAAGATATGAGCAGATGACGTTACCGCATTTCCATCCAAAAGGGATGAACTTGAAGCAAGCAGTGGTGACATCATAGTTTCGTGTTAATAAGCAGTCTTCATATCTCTTAAAATATTACCCTACAACCAATTTTCTGGTCCATAATCGCATTCGTTCGTAATGAGAACAAAAAAGCATGGAAAGTTAACAGACTATGCACTCCTTCTAGTTATTCTCACTAAATTCCTATCCGTTTCAAGATCAAAATAGTACATTGAAATGCTCTTCGATTTTGGGAGATAAACATCACCGTGACTGTTACTTGGTTTATGCTCACTTTGGGTAACCAATGTAGTAACCTCAAATGCGGATATTTTTAGAACCACACAAAGGAATTAAAGGAAAATTTCACCACAATTTTTAAAGTTAGAACATTCCTATTTTACATATCAAAATTATATAAATTTGCACTAAAACTTTGGCTTTAATGGCTTCATTGGCACCAAATAGACTAGAATGACACCAACTTGTGAACTAGTGAAAGGTTTTGTCATTCACAAATAAGTTCCCCCTTTCTTTTCAAAGGTCAGAATAAAGCTATATTAACACATGGTGACATTGTAAACATAACCTAGAGAGTTCAAACTGAATTTTGGAAAATACACCTGTAACTTGTTTTACAGACAAATCACAAATGATCATATGAAGAGACAAAAAGAACAGTAGTTGATTGCAAAGTCAATAAGCATGTAAAATTGCTTGAACTTGTTGTGCATCTCAAGATGGCTATACACCTCGGTCGGACAACATCAAAACTTAACAACCAATGAAACTCACAATTACCATCAGTGGTCAATAAGAGGAAATTGACACTTTAATGTAGATGAAAAGTTATTATGCAAAGTTAATAAAGCTACTGTTAAATCAGAATGTTTCTGATGTTTTTTTTAAGTGGATATCTCAAATGTTTGTTTCAGGTTCTCTCAGTTTTAGAGATTAAATGTAATAACATACCCAATTATCGTCTATTAATTTGTAATGACATATTCGCCAAAAGATTACAAGTTGTCCTCCTGACTGCCAATGGATATTGTCAACACTTATGATTCAAATTCAAGTGATGAAAGTAAATATCCAAGTAAATACTCTGTTTCATTCTTTGATCTTCAGGACTAAAAGGTTCTGCTTCCTGCCAGCCATGTTCTCCCCTGTTTGGTTGTGCTCTCACAATTAAGTACTGCCTCAAACTAGCCATTTTGTAAGATCCATCCATATATCAACACAAGGATCCAGTGTTTTAATAGTTTCCAAACTCCAATCTTACTTTTCGAATCTCACTTAACAATTTTCTTTTTCAACTAGCACTAAAACTAGGCTCAATAATTTAGGACAACCGAGTGATGTCCACCTTATGGAAGAATGCACTGGTGGGGTTTAGTGAGACGGTATGGCATTGGCTTATGGGAAACAGTGAGACAGTCACTGTGCTTCACTATGCAATGGCATTAATCTCGAATTTAGCCTTACCTTAAAATGATTGCAAACCACTAGGTGGGGCACTCTGAGACAATTTAAGATTCCTCAAAATTGTTTGGGCTGCTGCAATTTACCTGTGGCTAAATTTCTCCCGACTGCAGTTGTTATTAAACATAGTGGCAGGTACACAACAGGCATATTGCTCTCTAAAAAGGTTTTGGGAGAAAATAACTCTTGTGCCTCACTGTTCCTCAAATGCACCTTAGTGATGGTCACTATAAATGGTTTACATATCTAGCTATGTTCTGACATTTGTATGAGCTGACACTGTAAACATAGAAATGTACAGTATGGCTTTGAGCGACAGATCTAGATTTTTTCTTTATTTCACAGAGATAGTGTGATTTACAGTACCACTTCAGTTTTTCCCTACTCTTGATCATGACTTCACCCCAACACCTGACCACGTGACTAAGTTAGGAGGCAGAAACAAAGAGATGTCGGAACATAGAGCAAGGCACCTTATTAGATCAATGCTATGTCCAGGGGCGTATATTCTTGAATTTGCAGGGGGGGGGGGTGAACTTTGAAACAGACTATATTTCTTGGAGACCGAATCCCATTGCCACAGTTGTAAGATCCGAAATTCTGGAAACTCTTTTTGGGGTTTTGGGTTTTTTTTTTTTTTTGCCTTTTTTTGTTTTTTTTTTGGTGTATTTTTCTTTTGCTTTTCGGACAATTTGAGACCGACTTTGTATACGATCCGAATTTTTGAAGACCCTTTTTGTTTTTTACTTTTCGGGCAAACTTTTCACTTCAAATGTTGTTCGTGTCTGATCTACTGTTACAACGGCATACTGAACTGACTTTGAGACTGACTTTTTGGAGCTCAGTCAGAGACCGACTTTTGATTTTCATGGGGGGTGTCACACACCCCACACACCCCCGTATTAACGTCCCTGGCTATGTCTAAAGTTGCTAATGCCTTACTTTATATGACTACTGCAGTTGACAGTTGTAGAGTTCTAAGGAATCTGTACAGCATGCTCAAGGGCACTGTAAAGTAGATGACTAGGTGACCTTCAAGTTCTAATAAAACACATGTTGCCAAGAAGAATTCTGTATAGTGAAGATACAGTTGGCAACTAAATTCATGAGCGCATCACTGTAACACAATATCACAGTTTCAAAGAGAAAAAAGTAGTTAATCATCAGGAAATTTTGACAATAATTTCCATTTCTTGGTGATGAACTGATACGAGATCAAGCAGCTGAGTTACTCGGTGCCCTGTGTAATTTCCCAGCATATAAGTAGACACTGTTCAGCACATTGGTCTCACACTTCTACAGTAACTTCTGCTGTCAGTTTCAAATATAATAGTTTTGTTCTGGCTACTGAACTCCCTCACAACTACTTGTATCATTCTTTGTTGTATAATAGACGTGTTGGGAAATTGGGTACTTCCGGTCGGGTGACAAGGTCAAGTGTACCATGACAACGGGCAACGTGTTTAGCTCTGCATGCTCAGTATACAACACCCGCCCTGGGACACTGTAAGCGTGGTACACTTCACCTTTGGCCCATTCCCATGTTGCATTGCGTGGAAACATTTCCCAACTCGTCTATTATTTTTAAGTTAAGGTTTATACACGGATTTAAGTAGTTGCCATAAATAGCACACTTCAAAAATTTTGGGGGGCTGGGTGAGGTGGGGGGTAAGGTGATTTTCCAGTAGACCGAAGGTGCGCCAAAAACCTTCGATCTGGCAGACCTATGAACTACAGTAGCACACGTTCGATGTACTGGTTCTTGCTACATAAAGTACTACTGAACGGTTATCTATATCTAAATTAATCACCCGTCACACACAACTTTTCTGTACAATAGACGAGTTGGGAAATGTTTCCACGCAATGCAATATGGGAATGGGTCAAAGGTGAAGTGTACCACCCTTGCAGTGTCCCAGCGCGAGTGTTGAAGGCTGAGCGCGCAGAGGTAAACAGGTTGCCTGTTGTCATGGTACACTTGACCTTGTGACCTCACCGGAAGTACCGAATTTCCCAACTCGTCTATTAATTTGCACATGCACTGTATACACTTGTAGTACACGACGTAATTATCTTTGTAAAGAACATAAACCATAATTAACTATAGTTCAGTGGTTGAGGACATTTTACACAGTTGTAATTTTTGTTTCAAAACTAATTGACCAGGATGTATCCATGTCTGCCGGAATATCATGAAAACAGAATATTTTAAAGAAAAACACACTATTTTAAAAAGGTTTTAGAAATATCACCTTTTAAATGTTTCACACAAAACTGTTCTGTAATAAGAAACCTTGAGAAAAGGTTGTGTGTCATATCTTCTAGAACGTTTTACGTAAACATTTTTAAATCATTAACACAGTCAACCTTCTAATAACGTTTTAAAAATATATTGGCATAAATGTTTCAAGAGAACATCTTTTGAGAAGCGTAATATATTTTTAAACGTTTTTAAAATGTATTCTATGAATTTTTTTTACATGAAACATTTGTGTAACAATATCAAAATGATTTGAAAAAGTTTTGTGTTACCTGGGTGTGCAAGATTCCTTGTGAGTCCATGTACTTGTCCAAATTATTCTCAAGACTAGAGGCTTTGAGGCTTAAAAACCATGCCTGAGAATTTTCACACTCATCCTTCAGATTTTTGCTCTTTGTTGTGAACCCCTGTGACGGTGAGTGATGAGCCACAATGTGGTCCTGGATTTGTGATCGATAAAAGTGTAGGGTGTTGTAGAGATTGCGTTGAATATCCTTGTGTTGATGTTGAATGTGATGAGTTACCAACGCCACAACCACCAGGTAGGTGTGCGTTCCCTGACTTGAATGAGGGGGGTATACATTGTTATGTCATATATACAGCACAATTACATCGGGGTATAATCACCTGAAAATTTGTGTTGTTTAGTCCACGACACTACAGAAAATTGCTCGCAAACCCAATCTGGATCGCGACCTCAACATTGCGAAACCATGCTTTACTGAATCCCGTTTTGTTTCAGATCCATGTTTTAACGTTCAGTGTACACCGCCGCAATGTCCTGATGGGTTCGTTGTTGGCTCAACTCCTCCTCCCGGCGAATGCTGTGTCGGTTGTGTTGACGAATGTGCTGGTACTGTATGCCCTACACTCCAGTGTCAGCCAGGCTTCGTCGAGACTGATATCGAGGGAGAATGTTGCCCTGAATGCAGTGAAGGTAATGATTGAGCGCTAGTGACAACTCTCTACTCGAAGGTTACTTACACCTTACACCATAGAAGAGTGGCTGTAAATTAATATACCATTAAAATGCTCTCAAGCTGTTCTCCTTAAAGAGGAAATGTTTCGTTTCCTTCAGTTGGTTTTCCAAACCCGTTTAAGTTGGAAAATTTTGGTTTTGAGATTCCCTAAAAAGGTATGGCATGAAAAAAATCAGTCGCGCAAATGGGCTGAAAGTGTTGTAAGGAAATAGTGCCATCAATTTTGATCACTTAAAACTATCATCACAAAATGTGTAACGAAAAGGCAATCAGTATTTGTAGGGGCGTATTTACTTTTTCAGATCACATACCCCTACGGTAAGTGCTCATTGATCTGACTTAAAGTTTTGTCTACTTGATTATATTGCAGTTTTGGCAGGAAGCTGCAGTTTATTTACGACATGCTAATGATCTGGTTCATCCATTAATCCTGGTCATGTATTGTATCATGGTCGAGATATTGACTGTCCAGAAACTTACTTTTGAGTTCGATTCGTACAAATATGACATTTTACCCTTTTCTATACCAGATTTGTTGCTCAGCCTTAACATGAGCAGTACGAACCCCACAAAGGAGAAGGGCCCCACAAGGAGAAGGGGACATGGACATGTGATCTTGTCAATGCCTTTTCCCCCTTTCTATTTATCAAAGTTCGCTTCTGTACAAACTACAGTTTTAGGCCCACGAACTTGAATAAATCACTGCTACAGGCTTGGGTTTCTCAACCTTAAGTGACAATTAAGGTCCACATTTGATTTTATAAGTTTTCTGAGGACAACATTTTTTACTTACTGAAAAATGAAGATACACCTATACTTTCAACTAACCCATACCAGGCAAATTACAACACCAAGCAACGTGCACTTCTAAAATACAATTTAGTGTCCGATGAGATGAACATTAAAAATGATGACACCTAGAAAACTACAGCATATTTTTTTATTTATTCCAACCGACATCGCGGCCCACCAGACAGCAGGAGACACGGAGCTAACCGTTTGACAAACGCTGCTACAGACGATAAGAAAAAATAAATTATTCTGGTCTTTTTCGTTCCTCTGACAGTATTTGCAGATTGCAGTGCAGCCTTGACTAATGGAAAGACAACGAGCGGTAAATACATTCTGCAGCCTGCCGGTGCTCCTGCGCCATTTGAGGCGGTCTGTGACATGGTCACTGACGGTGGTGGATGGACGGTGAGTGGAATTTAAAAAAAGTCCAATGTAAGCAATCAGTATGACGTTATTAAGCAATGAAAGCCGAAAAGTGAAGAATAAAGTTATATGAGAAGTCTTACACCCAATATTAGATACTTAATAACTTTGCTCCTTGTTAAATGAATTAACCCGATGGTTTTTTTTGTACAAAGTCGTTTGTGTTTGTTTTACAATTTAATTTTAAGTTAAATTTTAAGTTGTAATGAAAAAACTAAAGCGAACTACCGTGTGTTTCCTTTACATTAAAAGGCAATACTTTCTCCGTCTAGAGTAATTGAGTAAAATTTGGTAAGCTGCCTAGAAGAAAATTTGAATCAAGTTAATCTTCCCTGCATGGTATTATTATATCAGCCCAATTTGTCATTTCGATGTATTTACACCGTTCAAGCAGTTCGCGAAGGAGAATTTTGTTTTTATTTTAAGTTTGACTTGGGTTAGCTTACATCTTATCCATGGGAGGATAAATTTTGAACAGTTTTGGTTTAAATGGTTTTCTGGTGGTCCTGCTGTCAACATTTGTAACACTTGCCATCGCACCATTCACCTCACCCCCCCTCCTGTCACCCTCCTGTCACCCTCCTGTCACCCTCCTGTCACCCTCCTGTCACCCTCCTGTCACCCTCATTTCCACACGACCATCCGTGTTAACGGTGTAAGTAGCTGCATTAACCAATTCCAACATACAAACCATCATACATTTTTTTTTACTTCAAAAGGTCATTCTCGTCCGCGACAGCACGGGAGGCAACTTTTACCGGGATATGGCAGACTACGTAGTAGGCTTTGGCGATTTGGATGGTTCACATTGGCTTGGCTTGGAAAACCTCTATCTATTGAACAAACAAGGGAATGTTGAAATCTTGTTCCAGGTTACAGACCAGTCTGGTGTGTCTGACGTGGCTACATACAGAAAATTCCGAATCAGCAATGCTGATACCAATTACACATTGGAGACAGTGTCTGGCTACAGAGGTGGCGCAGGTATGGACCGTGTGTTCTCTAGTAGGATTAATGCGGTCGTTGACTGGGGCTTCTGTCCATATACTAACGTGCATGCAGGGGGTAGAAAAAGTAGGGTAGGATGGGCACGTGCCATGAGCGCCAGTTGAAGGAAGCATCACTTTGCAAGTTGGAGGTGATAATATTGTCACCGTGTCTTTTCGCAATGAGTGTCAGGTGCAAACCCGTTGCCAAGAGGATGAGAGGGGATAGGAGGGGGAGGAACTCCTCTAAAAATATTCTCCCCTTGGAAAATTCAGATTTTCTGTTGGCTTAAAGCAGTTTAGTATGCTCTTAAGAATACTTCGTCCCCCGCCAGCTATCTCCCCCTCAGTGCATGAACAAGGGGCTCATATTTACCCCAAGCGCTTTTATTCAGGAGACGCCCTCTGTATAGGCATTGATCAGAGCAACATGTTGCGGGGCTTGGGGGCGATGAATGTTAGTTCTTGACCTTGTGGGTGGAGCAGGTGTACTGCATCTAGTGGGGATTGGAAAGCCAAATCTTCTCAAAGATTCCACATGTGGTGTAAGTAAGAGTATAGAACGTGCTTAAAGCTCTTAACAAAATAAAACAAGATAATATTTGGTCCTACAGATTACTCTAAATTTGACCATTGTTTTCACAAGACAGGGTATCGCCAAAATCCTATTTGTGAGTTCAGGTGTGACTGAATGATGAAAAGAACGATTGAAGCTGAATATTGTATTTTATGGAAAAGGGGAACTTGTCTTGAGGTCTATTTCTTTGTGGGAAGATCAAGTGTAATTCGAAAGGAAACTCATCAAGCAGATGTGACTTAACAGACACACGTTGATTAATAATAACGTTTTTAAGAAATTTTGTAAGAATTCTAAAGAATTTATGTCAGTTTTCTTCAGCATTTCTGGAAATATTTCTTTACAATGTCCAAAGAATCTCTGTAAAATATTTAAAGAATATCTGAAGGATTTATTCAATTTTGATATTTTCCTTTGTCTTTCCTGGTGAATTTACACATTCACACGACTGTTCTATCACATGCATCAATTACGGTAGCCTTAATACGTCAACGTCATTTCTTTTCGTTTACTTCAACAGGAAATGTCCTCTTTTACAATAAGGGTGCCCCTTTCTCAGCCCGGGACATGGACAACGATGGCTCGGTTCGTAACTGTGCCGAAGAACTAGTCGGAGGCTGGTGGTACAGGGGAGGCAGGTGTTCCAGGTTCAACCCCCTCGGAGAATATCGCACACGTGCAGAATTTGAAAGCGAAAGGGGTATCTTCTGGGCTCCATTAGGGGGGATAAAGTACTCATTGACGTACATTTCCATGAAGATCAGGGATCCAACGGCATAAAAGGAGAACGTTTTTGATTCTGGTATGACTACAATTAGATTTTTTATCGTTTGCTACACTCTTTGTCACTGCTTAGCTTCCTTGATCGTAGATTTAATATGTGATTTAATGTCGTCTTTGTAAGTGTGCTTTGTTTATGCTTATTTTGTTCTGATAAATCGAAGCTTACCAGCGTAGAACTTGAGAGCTGTTATCGTGGTGAGTAGCTTTTTACTGGAACCTTAAAACTCGCTTCGCGCGTACCTTCCCTTAAAAATATGCAGGACCAGTAACTAGACAAAACTGACGGTTTAAGAGAAATATTGCGTTAATGTTGCATCAAGATTTTGTTTTACTAGTACTATGGCACTAGCTGTTCTTTCCAAAACTTTTACACATTACATGAGGTATGATACTTCATAAGGGGAAAGACTGGATGAACAAATTAACTATGAGCTCTTACCGTGAGAACCTTGTTTCTCTGATAATAAAGTTACCCAAATTCCTTGTTTTGAATTGTGAAAATTTTGTTTACCACAAATGAAATGTTTTGCTTTATTGGGTGTGTTGGAAGACCGCGTTCGCTAACTTCCCTTGTCAATCGCTGCCTGTCCTATGCCCCTTTAAATCCCAGTTTCATGTCAGAAGGGGCGAGTTACTCAACTTTCTTGCAGGAAGAGTTGACAAAGTATGAGCAGCGATTGAGGCAGCACCCTAAGTTGATTATTGGTATCCATTACCATTAGATGGTTTGTGACTCCTGAGACTTAACGAACACTGCTGAACAACGCAGGCGTTTGGGATTTGGGATTGCAGGCCCCAGCCACGGAGTGTAGGCGATAAACAATAGAGGGAAAGTGTAGGCGCTAAACGGTGCTGACATGACCAAAGGTTACTCCCGGCGTACTATATTTTTATCTTGGGGTACCTTGTATGCTTAGAGCTCTGCGAGGGTTAGGCCTGTTGAAGTGAGAAGATAAAAAACCGAGGTGAGAGAGAAACTTAATGTCTGGAGGTTTCGGGAGAGGGGCAAACTCCTCAGGTGATCAGGTTTCCATCGTGCATAGTGGTCTCAAAACCCACCCCCGCACCTCCCGGGGTAAAATATCCTGTGATCCAGCCCCTCTGTCGAGGTACTTCTCATCATAAAATCCTTTTTTGTACTCATTTGGAACACCCCAAAAGCCTAAGTACAGACGAACTGCCATCAGTCTCTCAGACAGAAGTTCTCTCCGAGTTTACTTTAAAGGGACTTATTGAGTTGGTTTACAAGATTCATGACTGTTTTCACACCTGTTGAGATTCACTCATATCTTGATGGTAAATGGTCAAAGTAAGAGATTCTGCACATCTAACACACATCTGAAATGGCAATGATAGGGTAATAAGTGAGTAAAACCATTTATTACAAATTCGTGACCAGACACTTTTTACTGTTACATATTAATCATATGCAGCCTTCTGTCCATAAAAACTACACTTTCGTACATTTTTGGTAACTATAAGAAGTATTACATGAGTAGTGAGGCTAATTAGAAACATTGACATGCATTGGTTTCCTTCAAACCTGTCACAAATTATTCAAGTTCAACTCAATGAGCCCCTTTAAGGCACTCCCTAACTGTTGGGTGTGAGTGGACCTCCCTGACTGAACTGTTGCAACCTGTGGAGAGTGCCGTTTCAAGTGAGGGAGCTCCGAAGCTCAGACTATGTACTGATGGGGTCGAGATGAACTTTGAGAGATGGAGAAAAATTTGTAGGGGTAAAATGTACCAGAACGCATTAAAGTGTACCTAAAGTCTAGAACTACAAGAATATATTTTTGAGGTTAGCAAATGAATCTCTTTCATCCATCACCCATCTTTATAGCTCATTCCGTTGCTGAGATATAAAATGTTGAAGGGTATTCACTTTATTTGACATAGTCGATTGCGCAATAAGTTTGTGATGTCCTTCATGCACAACTCACATTACCTGCTTTTGTTTCCTTTTGTAATTACAATGTTCATATGGTGTGGAAAAATTAACTGTTTCCTTGCTTAGTATACTTTACGGAGAGTACCGTACTTGTACAGTCAAGTCATCCCAGGCCCGTAGCCAGGAATTCTTACATAGGGGGACACCGGCACCTCACAGGGGTGCACCGAAGAAGATAATTATATTTGCAGACAGTAGAGCCACCATATGATTAGAGTTTGCGGGAACTACAGGGGATGAAATATCAAGCTTACCACAGACAGCTTAAAGGTATCAGTTTTACGTGTGCACATACGCGCGAAGCGCGAGGAAATTTCAGTCTTGTGATGGACATTTTCGCCTCCTTTTGCAATATACAAAGACGTGGAAAGTCTCCACAAGTAAAGGGAACAAGATGATGATCACGATGATGCTTCTTCAGCTTCGCAAGCGCAGGTGAAGAGTTGAGTACTTTGCGAACGGCGAGGGGACCAGGAGCTGCCATTAGGCAGTCTTGGTGTGGTCCAGTATGATTTTGTTAGGACCCAGAGGGAAATTCCCCAAATGTCTGAGGAAATAGCAAAATGGGAACACTAACATGAAGCTTTGAGCAGGACTTTGAATGACAGTGAGAGCACACCAATCTCTTCACAGTTCACAATTCAGATGGTCATTATTTCCACTTTGAACGAAATTTAGCATGAACAGAAAAAAATAAATTTTAGAATAAATTTGGGTACGATTAAATTTAGCTTCAAACCATATAGTCATCGCGTTACGAATGTTACTCAAGTTACTAGATTACTAGATGAAAACACCTTGATACCCAGCATCTAAGTTTGAGCCTTCACCTAGCTTTGACTAGAATAGTTCACTGGAATTTTTATGGTAATAATGTTCATAGGCGATATAACTTCGCTTGTGAGAACTTGCGAAGCGCGCCAAAGTTTTGCAGGGAAATCGTTACCACGGTAAAACCTGTATACAGACTCAGCAAAAGCTGGTGAAAAGATAAGCCCGACGACTGGACGAAACTCCCCTAAGGGGTCCATCGACCAGAAGCCCTGCTAGAAGCAATGGGTTACAGAAAGGATGCCGAACGCGAAATTTTTGGCGCGCGACGAAAAATTTGGGATTCTGTTGACGAAAAATTAAAAATATTTGGTTCTTATTAAGGAAAATAAGAAACTTTGGGTTTTTATGGAAGGATCTGCCCTGTCCTAGACAGTTCCAGTTCTCCCGACTAAGTTACTTCTTCTACAACTATATTGAGCCCCTTCTTTTGCAGACACCCTTGTGCAGACACAAACCTAGTTTATTGCTTAAGGTCATATCCTAATGGGCATACAAGACCATAATATGTAATCACAACATTCTTTGCACATGCTGTGTAATGTGAGCTACTCTTCATCTTTTGACTTTGATGTCAATCAAAGAGCATTTACCACTGACCAATCGAGAATTTTGCTTTTTCTCAACCAAAATGTATGTGGGGTGATGTGTGTCTGTCTTTAAGAGCAAAACCAAGACGCCGGGCAACTGGTCGGGGGCGATCTTCCACCACCCCTGGACATTGAGACACTTTACGTTTCTTAAAAAATATGTTTATCATGATGTTGAGTCTGAATTAAGAATCTTCCTGATTTTGAGAGGAAGAGGATAGAACTTCTCATGGATTCAATTTTGTGTTTTTCCGGGAATCACGCCTACACGAAAGAACAATAGCCTAATTGTGGAACCTTTACCTTTATATAAAGCCATCATATCCGAAACCGGTGTTAAAGCCATATGTAACTGGAAGATGAAAGCGCGAGTAGCGCGCGAAAATTTTTGTAATTGTATAACAAAAATGTTATAGAAAGCAAAATACGTTCATTATTTAACGACTTTTGGGATCATTTTTAGTCAAAAATCGCCTGGTGTAATACCAGAGCCATCGTTTACACGGTATTAAATTTTATTTTCGATCGATTTTCCATATGGTGGGGCACAGTGGTCCGCACGGGGGGGGGGGGGCACGGCCCCCGTGCCCCGGCCTGGCTACGGGCCTGAGTCATCCTATAACAGTAAGACAGTGATCAGTGGAGCCGGCACGGGGGCATGGGGGGTGCGTGCCCCAATCAATTTAAGATTTTTTTTAAATTTTAAAAATTATCCCAAAAGGCGTCTAAGCTATAGATTTCTGTAGGGGGTAGGGTGAGGTGTGTTTTTGACCGAGTGATGAATCTATTGTAACCATTTTCTATCACAAATAGTTCTCAAACTATTAGAATTATCTCAAATCCTTCGCAAACTATCAAAATTTTCGCGCGTTACGCACGCCTTAGACCTTACCTAAGTATTGTCCTTATTATCAATAATTTCCGGTCGCAACTCCCGCAGAAGCGCAGCCACAAACGTTGAAAGCTGTTTACGAATTCTCGGGTAAAAGACTGGCTTTGTGATTGACAAATAGGTTTGTTAGGAAGGTGAAAGTGTCTCGAAGCAGAGCATGAATGCGGGTTTTGTCATGGTTATCTTATTTAATGAAAAATTTCGGCGCGCTCTGCGCGCATCCGTCACGGTTTTCACTACAACTCATGACCATTATTAAGGTTATAATACATGCAGCTATTCTGATCACTACGTTATACATTTTTCAAAAAAAATTTACAGAGCGCTTCGCGCGCATCCTTTACCTGTATAGATGGTGATTGTTAATTTATTTACGACTAAAAAAAAAAAAACATCCTGAGAGGCGCTTGTTAGTCCTTATCTCCTTTTGCTTTACCTATCAGGGAGGTCTAATATCACCTTCCTGCACCTATTCTCTCCCCTCCCATTCCCCAAGCTGTTCGTCTGTATTTTCGTTCAAACTTTTTTGTTCAAAAGTGCTCGGCATCATACTCTAAAGTATCATTTGGATGTCAGGTAATAACCATCATATCAGTGCCCCATTTTATATTATACAAATAATGAATGTTTATGAGTGCGATAGTATGAATAATTTCATGAGTTGAAAGATTGAACGTTCTATTCAACGAGGCGAAGCCGAGTTGAATAGAACGTTAAAGCTTTCAACTCATGAAATTATTCATACTATCGGCACGAATGAAAAACATTCATTATTTGTTTTATATAACACCTTATAATTTTGATCTAGTTGGTTAAATTTGTGTTTTGGCGGTCACTATGGATTCGTGTTAGCTCCATGGTTTGTCGTTTTCTAACTGCGCGTTTATGTAGGCCTGCCTGATATAGAGGGATTCTTTGTGACGTCAAGCGCGTTGGAATCTCAGGCACTGGAGGGCAAAACAAACATACGCAGGAAGCGTATTTACAGCACACGCGCACGGAATTACCATAGACACTTCTGTGACACAATGGACGCTTGTCCTTCAAAACCAAAGAGACGCGCGATCTTGCCCTTCAAAACCAAAGAGACGCGCGATCACTTGACGTCGGTGAAACAATGTACAACCCCCAGTGCTGCAGTTATTTTTTGAGACGCGGCATAGCGTGTACATAGCGCGCTCAATGCATCGCTGACTCATTGCCGTGGGTTAGTATATACTAACCAACGATCGTGGGTTAGTATATACTAACCAACGGTCGAGCACCACAATCTTGATCATAGTGCCGAATCACGCATGGCATGTGACCACCAATCTTCCAATCATATGTAGAGAAATTAATAAGGTGTTATATAAAATTAATTAATCCAGAGCTTCCAGGAGGCACTATACCGGTGTCTAACAGCCTTAGATACCCTTTTATAATGCACACTAAAGCAAAGGAAAATTTTCGTAGTAGTCCAAGAATGTTTCTTTGGACTCCACTCACGTATTTTTACTTACAAGCTTCCCCGAATAGAAGGCATTAAAGTAGCTAAAAGGGGGGGGGGGCGGGCTGGCTTCAGGAGGTTTGTTGACAACATACCTTTCTCTTAGACAATATACTCTCCTCTTTTACCTAACCAAAATTAGAATTAACTAAATTATGGATGTTTTCCAGCCATATACGATCAGTTCCAAAAATATCCCAAAGATAGCACCATTTTGCATCTAGGCAACCTCAAATTAATAAGAAATTCTCAAATGGGAGGGGGACACCCCCTCCCCTAGGACGGCACCTTTATGTAGTGACAAAAGAAGGATCCCACACTTTTTTACACAATCGCAGCCGACGCACCCTTTCCTCTTGCACCTAACCAAAAATTAGACTGCATCAAATAAGGATATTTTCCAGCTGTATAAGATCAGTTCCAAAAATACCCCCAAAAATAGCACCATTTTGCATCTAGGCAACCTTAAATTAACAAAAATTTCTAAAAGGAGAGGGGGACACCCCCATAGACTTCTCCTCCCAGGACGGCACCTTTATGTAGTGACAAAAAGAATTCCACACTGCTGTTTGCAATGGCAGGGACGAACAAAAAGTACAAATTACCCGGGGGGGGGGGAATGAGGTGGCATTAAGACGTCATCTGGTTTGCCCCCATCACCAAATCCTGGCGGCGCCACTGTGGTTAAACGTCACGTATGACAAAATGTCTTCAACATAGTTTGATAGTTACTATAAAGAGTAACTGGAAACGATTTCTTGAAGCCAAAGTGTTATCTCTTGAGGGAAAAGATGTTTGTAATCTCGTAATCTCTTCTGGTCTCAAGAGTGTCTACCATCTTTTCTATTTGAATGAATTTTGTAAGGTACTCTTTGTATATGTTTCTTATTGTACTGAGATTTTCAAACAAGGAAACAGTGGCGTTATTTTAGCAGGAAATGATGACGTCATCATAAGTCTGTTCTTAGAATGAGGATTTTTAAGGGTCTTTATAATTAACTCTGATAGCGCAAGTGTAAGATCCTCAAACGAATAGCTTCATATCCGTTTATTCGTTTTGAAATAAAAAACGATATTTGAACAGCTTTAAATGAAGAAAGCAAACAAATGTCTGGAGGAATGAAATAAATAACTGGTGAATAGGTTTGTCCCTCAGGCTTCTTCTAGCACTTGCCTATTCTTCGACCCCGCTCCGGGCCTGTTTTCACGTCAAATGCGAGATATAACAGCTGAGTATGCTAGGGCATTCTAATAGTCACATGCCTTAGTCACCAGATATGCTGGGGGACGCCATATGGTAATTAAAGTGTAAATTATCGTAATTACCAGTTTTTTCTCGTATCTGTTTCTTGCAAGTATGGAACTTGGACCCACTGAGTGAAGGTTAATGAGCTGAGTAAGTCGGCCGTGTTGGGGACAGTGGATCCTGCCCCAAAATTCGTATGTTACTTGAGGTACTTCAATTTAATACTTTGCATCCACATATACAAGAAATATAAGTATAAGACCTGTTTGACTGGGATTTATTGAGATACTGGAATAACAAGGTTTTCAGTATTTGACCTCTGGTGACCTCGTATGACCATTGACCTCCACCAAAAACACTAAGGTTCTTTTTCTCAATATGGTGGACCCACATACCAACTATTGCTCTAATCTGAGGGTTCTTTCTTGAGATATCGTATTAACGAGCTACGACACAAAAACACACCCACACAGGCACACACATAGCCTACATACACGAACATGCCTGCATCAATGCATATATTCCTTGACCTCTCGGCAAGGCATTAATAACTTTATACAGTCAGAAATGTTAATGGATTTTATGCCCACAGAGGCCCAGTTAACAAGTTTAAGCAGTATGTTGTGGCTTTCTTTACCTTTATTTGGCCATAACTCATTAAAACTAATGAAATATAAAGCTATCATGTAAAGGAGAGAGTAAAGGGCGTTTCTTGCTTGTCATGTTATGTTTATTGCATCAATTAATGTAAGGGCAAAAATAAGTGTCCCTACAAACATGTTTGTGATCAGCTATTATATTAGGGCTACGGCTTCGGCTACGGCTACGGCTACGGCTACGGCTGGATCATGTACCTTTCATCAAACTAGTTTCCATATGTTGGTGACATTTCCCAGTAAATCATTGCCATGCCTTTAAAAGAACAGAAGGCACTGTAACTATAGGACCTAAAAAGTAGGAGGGGGCCTGAAAATGAGTGCCAACGACGTTTGCTTGGATAATAAAAAGGGACTTCTTATTTTAATCCTTAGCTGATCTAGTGCCCAAAGCGCAAAGCATGCTCAGAATGAATTAAAGCTCCCTGCATGCTCATATAAGGGTACCAGTCAGTGAGAAAAATTCTCCGATTCACAGACTTTTTGAGAGCTAGAATATAATTGCCTTAATATACTTATGCACATCTTTCCCTCTGAAAAATCTTGCCATTTTGAAGCTATATCGTTCTCTTCAACACCTTTTCTGGCTACCGGCTTGGCTACGTGGACTCGCCAGTCGATGAAAACTTCGAATGTTGTAAGGTACTGTTCAGTTTAATTCCCAAACTCATATTCAGAAAAATAACCTCGTGTCGTTTCTTTCACAAAGAAAAATAATCTTCAGTCGAAAGGAGATATATCGTTAGCTATTGTTTAGTATTCCCTGGAAAATTACCCACGAATTCAGAGCGCCACCCGAGTCGACCTGCAACTTGAACTTGAGAAGCTGTCGAAAGCACTACCCAACCAACGGTACCGATTTAATAATGGATGGTCTACTGCAATTATTTATGGTGAAAAGCAGTGTCTCGATTATTCTGGTTAAAATATTGAACGTGTGTTTATTGAGTTTGACAATACACTGACCAATGTTACTCATAATTTCTATCTTACGACCTTTAAAAACGAACTGTAAAGATTAGATAACATCTAGATTGAAGCATTAGATAAGTTACAGGTGGGGTTTCGAAAGATTATACCCTCTTGAAAAATTAAGCATTAAATTTTAAGGTTTTTGAAAAAATGGCGTCTAAGTTGATTTATAATCAAGCTAAGAACCTTCTCCGAACGATGTTCGGTCCATGGACTGCTGCTGGGTCCAGTAGAAAAGTCCCCTTTCGGCCACGTGGTGGAGGATCAGAAATCTGGGGTAGTTTCAAAATGGAGTCACTCGAAGATTTAAGATGACCTCAAAACGGCACTGGTTGCATCCCAAGTAAGGAGGGCAGTAGACAGAACGTTTTTTAAAAGAAAAGTGTTCGAATGTTCGTGACGCATCCCTGCAGACATTTTATAGGTTTTAGCATGCTCTTAAGTTTGCCGGAAAATCGATTTTGCCCCCAAGCCTACAGTGCTCCTGTCACTGATGAGGATGGCATGGGCATTACAAACTAACTGTGACCATCTCCTTGCTACTTATGTTACAATTTGTTGTTGGGTTATTATTCCATGACAATAATTCCGTCCGTATAACTTTTTTCGTTACATTTGTAATCAAAATGAATCTATTTAATTAATTGCGATTCCAGGGGTCTGACCCCGCTCCGGACTCATCAAGAAAGGACCGTGTACATTTGACGTGTATAGTGTTCCAGTTCCAAAGATAAAACAAAATGACTCGCTGTCGTGGGTCCCCTTGGACTGTAACTGAACCAGTGTTGTGGACCTATATATGTGGGTCTAATGATAAATAAACAGATTGGCACTAATTTCTGTCCGAACGCTTATCATTAACCTCGCAGGAGAGGGGGAGTGATTCGGTAGTTTGCATGCACCCTTGAATAGGTGTACATGTGATTAGGCTAAAAACGTAACGAGGTCAATGAGAGGTCATTGTATTCAGGGAACTGAATACGATTTTGAAATAAAAAGAAAAATACACATCAAACCGGTTGCCAATTAATGACAAAATAGGTGCACTAGACCTATAGGCCTATATACTACTACCGTGAGGACACCAAATAAACCTTTTTAGTATAGCTCCCTCGAACCAGATTCGAAACTTTTACCGGCCCAGACAAAACCTTTGCATTTGGTCGTCTCATGTTGTTTGTTTACACTCGGAGCGTCCCATACCAAACGAGGCCTGATAGAGTTTGTTCACCTGTTAGGGTCAAATCTAAACATGAGATGATTTTATTGACTGTTAGGCAACGCAAGTAATGTTTGAGCTAGCAGTCAGGAGGTAGGAACAATATCGCCAAAGGACCGGAGTCGACGAGGAATGATTCCGCCAGTCTGTCACTCTTGTCAAAGTTGGCCCTTGATACAGTTTAAGGATTCAGCCCTTACACTTGCGGTAAACTCTTGGTGGTGACTCTGTAGAGGGTAATCGCACATATCACCTCAACTTCCATCCATCCGTTGTAACCATGGAAATTAAAAGTTCTACAGTGTTTCTGCTGTTGATGTTTGCTATGTGTATTCTGCATTGCCAAGACGGTGATGTCCTTTCTGCCGATGGTGCAATCATAATCCACAAACCAATGATGGCCGCGGGAACAGAACCCCCAGAGCCAGGTAGGTTCCAAGCTTAAACTGACTTTACTTACCATTTCGCAAGTCAATGAAGTGGTCGAAGTAATTGAGGGACCAAGTAGTGTCAAACTTAGAGTATTTCTGAGGCGGCCTACGGAGCAGGCATTAAGTGTAAAAGTCATGTATGTATATATATATATATATATATATATATATATATATATATATATATATATATATATATATATATATATATGTACCAGTAAGCTCTTTTTACTGTTGATCCATCGGCTACCCAAAATGTCAGCTAACTTTTGCCACATATTCCAGGACTTTGCGGGTCCATATTACCTCCTAAAAATTTCGATTTTGCACCATACTGTATATAAACAAAATATGAAGGGTCCAATGCCTAGTCCTCGATCGTTGTTCCGTGTAACTGTTAGCCCCGCTCCAAACACTCAATTATGGGGTCACCGGGTGTCCAGCCACAATCTACTAAAACACCAAGAAAACCGGGTCTAAAATAAATTAGAAAAGTGTGGACCACCAGTCAGTCATCCAGGAAATTGTTCACTTTGAAGATTTCCTGGTTATTTAGAAGAAAGAATTGTTGGAAAACTGGTGCCATTTTATTCGTGGTGTTCGTTTAGTATGAGCCATGCTCCCCTATAAACCCGAACAGCTGGTAATGGAAATTTAGCCTACACTGGCACAATGGTAAGACGTAAACTAAAGGAAGGGTTGAATAATGAGGAGACTGATCATGATGTCCTTTTACTGGCATTTGTAAATTTTATCATAAAGTTATATGCAACGTTTACTTTTATATCTGACACATTTCTAGATATGCCTAAGATAAGAAGACCACTAGAACCACCGAATGTAATATCAGTGTTGGCAATATATGTAAAATTTATTAGGTCTGAGGGTTGCTATTAAATTTAAATATTTTTAGCAAATTTTCATTCGGGGAATATCTTAATCGAGTTTCAAGGAAAGTTCCAGGGGCTCGCGCCATAACTTTTCATGTGAAAGTATACTTTTCATGATGTTTTTAAAACATAGATTTCATTTTCAAAGCGTTAAATATAGGTTAGTCATGTAATGTTTCTCGGAGTATTCACCCTTCTTTATTATGTAAGCATATTGTGCTGAACAGCTGATGTCTCAGAGGAACATGTCAGGACCTCTACAGGAGAGTTATAAAACTCATCTACCGTGCAAGCCTTGAGTCGGCGTGTCCTGTAATTCAACAGACTCAACTTTTACTATTTTGATCAAACTTGGTGGTATGAAGACGTCTAAATACCTGTTTCCACTAGTTTCGAGTTTGATTTCGTTTACTCAGCCGTACTGTAAGCGATGGAATCAGACATGTGCCTACTATTTCTCATAGGGTTCTGGAAAAAAAGTTGAGGGGACAATCCCCTCCACTTTCAAGCGTGGTGGTCGTGTCCTCTCGTCTGCCACTTGTTGAGGTCCAGTCAACTCTAGAAATCGTTTAGAATACACCGCATCACACTGAATGGTGTTGCATCAACTGAAAATTTGAAAGTTTGAGTGGACAATTTACTCCTGAGCTACAAAGAAGTGACAGACCCACGATGTAGAATTTTGTTTCTCAACATTTTCCCATCGGCGGACTCCTTGGGATAATATAAAAGGAATTATATAAAAGGAATATTGAAAGACCCCATCGGCTACTTGGGTTATTTAAATAAGACGATCTGATGTTCTAGAGTCTTGGCAGTTATATCTCTCACGCCTACAATAAGACTTGCTCAATAATTCAGGCCCACTTTCTGCTTTGGTGATTTCTAATATTTTCACGGACCCCCTGCAGACTCCTTTGCCTTTAAGAACCCCCGAACTACTTTCACGGACCCTTTGGGTGGTCCGTGGACTCTAGGTTAAGAAACACTGATGTAGAAGTTTTGAAGGTGGACGATTGGTCTTGTTCTGTTTGGTAATACTTCGGGGGACGCGTATACAGGTAATTCAACCAGGGGGCTATTTGTGAGGTAGTTTGGCTTCTGCTTTCCTGCCTTTCCGTTAGAACTGTGAAATGTCAGTGTTATTGTTGGTCAATATACATACCTACTCGCCAATTGACCATACCTACTTACCAATCATACTAGCAGCATGAAGAGCCTTTGTGTTTTGACTGTCCACTGCAACCTTGAGAACCACTCTAGTATAGATCTAAAATAAAATATTTTCTTAGTAGATAAAATGAAGGCTAAACAATTTGCTCACCAAGCCTCCCAAACTATGCCGTGTGGTCCTTGACCAATGTCACAAATAATACTGTGTAGCAAACTTCCTGCTATCTGGTCTTTTATGTAAGGCAATAAAAAACTTTTGTTTCAAGTTATGATTCTTTATCCCGATCTCAAAAGTGTAAAGGATAATGTCAATTATAATTTTCTTAAAACAATTTTTGTTCATTACCTTGTTCCTTTGCTTGTTTCCAAGACATGATCGGGAAAAACAGTCTCTAAATATTTTCCCAGGATATGGTTTCAGGAGCGTAGCCAGACCATTCGGTAGGGGGCGGAGAGAATTTAAAGTATCGTTCCGATTCAATTGTTTTCAAACTAATTGAGGAGGTCGCGCTCCCCGCCCCCTTTGCTTTTGATCCAGGTCATCCCCCCTTCGGCGCTGGGCGAAGCCCTGGAAGCTCTGGAGTAATAACAAATTAACAAGTAACGATGATCACAATTTAATAATCTTTTATAACAACCTAACTCGGGCTAAATGACGATCGATTTAACGACGCTGGACGTAGTCGGTGGGGAGACGGCGGAAGATCCAGGAAATTTCCCAGAGGGTTCCATGGCCTTTCCTGAAAAGGACCTTTGAGACTTTATCTAAGAGATGCGTCACAACCGATTGAAGAATATTATTGGCCAAAAAGCCTCCCAGATTGCAGGAAATGACCAATCCCAGTCGTTGTAAGTTGCACCAAAAATACTAAATGTTAGGAGGATTGTTGCCACAGGTGACCACACCAGGGGGCCCACAAAAAAACTTAAAATCTAAGTTCATTGAGATAAGATTTATTCCTTTCTCTCTTAACTGGGAAGGGAAAATATGGGTAGAGCTAGTGTATTTATTCACATTTTCTGCCAAGAGGAGATGGGTTTCGTACCCTCTGGATCCGGACCGGAAAGGATGGATGAGGGTAGGCGAGTGATGGTTGAGCCTTTAAAAATCTTCTGCTCAAACTGTCATGTTAAAAAGAGTAACGGTAGTATACAATTACATACCATTAATGATTTTCTTGCCCCGCTTTACATTGCAAAAGTTATCTGTTATATTCAAATTCACTCTTAATTTCTCTGTACTTATCAATTTTTCTAGACCCACTCGTTGGGACTCTGAGACAACACCACATTATCTGGCAATGCAACCGGCTCTTTTCCACACACTGTGTGACTATTAAAGAAATCTTCAAGGGGACAGTGATTTAAAGTCCCTTATTGATAGTAATGAAAAAGTAAAATCGGGACCTAGCTGCCTCTCCTCCCTCTCCACACTTCCACCCTTGCTTTATAATTTGTTCCTCCCTCCTTCCGTTCTAATCTTTATCTCCCTTTACCCTACCTGTCTCCGTCCTGATCCGTCCTTCTCGGTCGAGCCTTCTAACGCTTCCTTTTCTTTACTGTTTCCACCAACCCTTCCTTTTTCCCATGCAAAGTCTTCTTGGTTTCATCCCTCGTCCCCGTTCCGGCCTTACTGGCCTCTCACTTCCTCCCCTCTTCCTTCCGTCTTTCCCACCGTCGCTTGCCTTGCCCGCCCCAGTAATAATCCCATCGATATTTTAACCAGTCTTCTACTTCATAAAGTCGATTCGTTGTCCCCATCTTCCCTCCCCTCGACAATAGTCCCCACTTTTATTATTTCTTTCTTTTTCCTTTTTTCTCTCCTTTTATTTTCCTGTTTTCTATCCTTTTTGTCTCCCTTTTCCTTCTTCCTCTCTTTCTTTTCTTTTCTACTTTTTTTCATTTTTCTGTCGTCCCGACTTTACTTCGATTTTTTTCTCCAGGGGACAGTTTGTCTTTTGGAACGACTTTACTTGTGGCACCCTGTCCTTTGGTAGAACATGAAGTGTTGAAAATGTGGTCACTTCATAAACTGATTTTATGCTCTTTCGATATCAAAATGTTTTGATTGCCTTGCAAAATGATGTATTTTTGAACAGGCTCGTGAAAAAGAGAAGTTCTTATTTGTGATATCCCCATTAATCAAAATAATTACTATTAATGTTTACCTTTACCTGTTTATAGAATGAATAAAACTGATCGTACAACGAAAAGTGAGGAGAAAAGTGTCTCCACAAAGTGATCTTGTAGAATAAAACTTTAGCTTTCAATTGTCATGAACCTAAGAAATCAGCTGGTTATGATGGTATTCGGCCTGCCATTGTTCGTCAAGTTATTAATCTTTTCATATTTTAACCTGTAATATTTTACATTTATCTTTTAGACAAAAAGTGTTTCCGGATCTTAAAATATGCGAGGTAATACCCCATTCTGTCTGTAAAAAGATTCCAAAATCCAGTGGCGCCGCCAGGATTTGGTGATGGGTGGGGGGGGGGGGCACCACAGATGACGTCAAAATGCCACCTCAGTTTTACTTCAAGTCGGCGTAAATTGTACCTATTTATGCCTACCTGCGATTCGATTGGATACAGTAGTAGTGTGGAACCCTTCCTTTGTAACTACATAAAGGTGCCGTTCTGGGGGAGGGCTCTAAGGGGAGGGGTGTCCCCCTTCCCGTTTGAGAAAGTTTTGTTAATTTAAGGTTGCTATTAGATGCAGAATGGTGTCATCTTTGGGATATTTTTGGAAGTGATCATATATGGCTGGAAAATATCCATACTTTAGAGAATTCCAATTTTTGGTAAGGTAAAAGAGGAGAGTATGTTGTCTAAGAGAAGGGTATGTTGTCAACAAACCTCCTGAAGCTCCCTTTTGGCTACTTTAATAAATGCCGTCTTTTCGGGGAAGTTTTTGCGTAAAAATACGTGCGGGGAGTCCACAGAAACATTCTTGCACTATTTTAAAAATTTTTCTTGCTTCATTGTGCATTAAAGTATGAAAAGGTATCTAAGGCTGGCAGACAGCGGTATATTAGGGCCTCCTGGAAGCTCTGGATTAATTCTATAAAATAGGACACTGACATGATGCTTATTGTCTGACATCCAAATGATACTATAGAGTATGATGCCGGGCACTTTACAATTATCGTATGTTTACTAAGCTTGAACGAAAATCCAGACGAACAGCTTCTAATGGGGAATAGGAGGGAGAGTATAGGTGCAAAGAGGTGATATTCGACCTCCCTGACAGGTATAGCAAAAGGGGTTTAGGACTAAAAGGCGTATTTTAAAATCCTTTTTCGTCGTAAGTGTATCAGCAATCACCATCTATACCGGTAATGGCTGCATTTGAAAAATGTGTACCGGCAAATACATACTTTCAACCTTCCAAATCATGCTACAAATTAGACTGAAAGATCCCATAGGCCTACGGAGGTTGGAGATGTACTAATGTTTCTCGGAAAAGTGTTATGATTAGAATAGTTGCATGTACTATAAACATAATAATGGTCATAAGATGGGGTGCAAACCGTGAAGAATGCGCGCGAAGCGAGCCGAAATTTTTCATTAAATAAGATTACCATGACCAAACCTGCATTCATGATCCTCTGCATCGAGACACTTTCAATTCCTCACAAACCTATATGCCAATCACAAAGCCAATCTTCTACCTGAGAATTCGTAAACAGCCTTCGACTTTTGTTACTGTGCTTCTGCGGGAGTTGCTACCGGAAATTATTGACAATATGGATATTACTGGGGTAAGGTTTGGAGCGCGTGGAGCGCGCGAAAATTTTGATGGTTTGAGAAAGATTTGGGATAATTCTGATAGTTTGAGAACCATTTGTGATAGAAAATGATTACCACAGATCCATCACTCGGTTGAAGACACACCTCACCCTACCCCTACAGAAATCTATAGCTTAAACGCCTTCTGAGATTATTTTAAAATTTTCAAAAAAAAAAATTCTTAAATCGATTGGGGGCACGTGCCCCCACGCCCCCCCCCCGTGCCGGTGCCACTGCCAAAATCGTTTTCTTAACTATCGACCGATCTCCGTTTGGCTTTGTTTTTCAAAGATCTAAAGCCGAACGCGGCACACGGACGACAGAAAACGCGAAACACGAAACAAAACACGTGTCGTGTTTTCTCACGCTGTCGTCCGTGTGGGTTGGACGAAAAAAAACACTTGTTTAGCTAAACACTTGTTACGCGAAACCGCTGTTTTCTGTTTTCGCCCAACGCACACGGACGTCAGAAAACACGAAACGTGTTTTCTGTTTCGTGTTTCGCGTTTTCTGTGGCCCGTGTGCGTTCGGCTTTAGAAAAGTTGATATTCAATACACTTCAAGCAGTTTTTGCTTAAACACAAACATCAGATAATCGGTGTGGTTTTTGTTCTAGACGATCTACTGAATTTGGCCTGGCATACACTATCAACAAGTTACATGTAAGGCTATGTAGAATAAAGAGTTATCACTAGGAAATTTCTCGATCTATCTAAAGCATTTGACAATATTGAGCACAATATACTCTTATACTACGGTCTTGGATGTACACCACATAGCTGGCTTCAGAGCTACTAGACATTGACAAAAAGAAAATTTATTTTTTAAACTAAAACATAGAGATGAGTAACGTTACATGTTGAGACCCACTTGTCTTTGTTATCGAGGTAAATGATCTGGGGTGGCCACACAGAAGCGTTGATAGCGCTATCAACACCTTAACAGCGCTGATAGAAAATTTTGGGCGCACAGAAGCTTACTGATAGGGGGATTAGCTATCAGCGCTGATAGGCTATCAGTAAAAGGCCGCACAGAAACCATCACTACTGGTAATGTTATATCAACTCACTAACAGTGACCAAGGCGCCGATAGTGACTTTGATAGCACAAAATTTAATTCCTAATGGAGGCAAATGTAGCGCACAGCGGTCGACATCGACTCCGTAGACGACGGAACGTTTCGAAAAGGCAAAGATATGCAAACCTAAAACAGAACTAGTGAATGAGGTTGCTTATAACACGACTTTTCAAACAATTTTTCTTCTTCTCGATATTGTAGGAACTGAATTAGAAAAACGGTATTTTGAGTTACCAAATATGTTTCTGTGATAAAGGCTTAGTAGCAAGAGACACCAGAGGGAAATTTTCCCCAACTGAACTGAGTAATTTGCAGTAATGGGAAGTGGCTGCAGACTGACTGGGCTTTGCAAAATGCCCACTTTTTGTGAGGTGGCTTGAATGCAAAGTGGTGCAATCTTTGGTAAAGCTTCGTTGAGCGTTGCATTGATATTGTGTTTAGGAATCAACACTTTTAGTTATTTGTTTCTCTTTTGATAGGGTGTAATTGGAGGGGATGCCGCCTCAGGGCAGAGATGACACCTCTACTCTTTCCGAAAGTTTTCGTGTTCTAAGTTTTCCTAGATCTAAAAAGTGGTGTTATCTTTATTTAGTGAAGACATGATCTGAAATTTTAATTATTTACTGAATTTTTCGACGGTGGCATGGCACCTCTACAAGGCTGGTACCCGGCTCGGGCTTCTCCCTAGCGCTCTTAGTGCGGTCACTGGGGGATCCACCAACGGTTGGCGAGTAGCCATAGCGTAAGACTGTAAGGAAATTTTCGGTCAAATGTGTCCCAGATGGGCAAATGACACGTTTTAGACCTTAAAATTTGCACCTAAGCATTCTTACCTTTTAGATTCATGCTAAGTTATTCTGTAACAAATTTAGATTTCAAGAAGAAATATAACATTTGATTTAAAGGAAAAATGCAGTCACCCCAATTTGAATGAGTGTACCCAGGAATTCTATTTCATGAAAGGCTTTTTAAGGATCATATTGCAATACGTTGCTGAGTTGTAAAAGCCCCGTATAGAGTAACTCCTTGGTTTACCTTGAATATGCAATATTTTTTTTAATCTAACACATCACGAAAGATACTTCAAGTGACGCAATAGGACATTTATAAGATTTAGCTGTGTTTCAAAATGAGTTTGCGGCCTCTGCTTATGCCTTTTATATCAGTTTCTTTACCAGCTCGTGAGGTTTAGCTAATGATTAAAGATAACCATATGCCACTTTATCTCTCGCCAGCGTATATGCTGGTGAAGGTATTCAAGCTGTGTATCTTGTAGGAGGAACACTATGGTTTATTCGTGAAGAGAAACCCGTATTAAGAACACATCCACGGCGGGGCACCCTCGGGGAAAAATTGGGGAAAAGGAAACTTTATTATAAAATTTCCCAGGTTTGGGGGTCCTAGAAATCATAATTTGGACGGCGAAAGTTTTAGCAATTTACGTATTTTTTCTCAAGAAGGTGGACTTTTATTTTCGATTTGGAAATCTCAAGGGGCAACTTTCCTCTGCCCCCAGAGGCTACGGCCATCATGCAGCTGGAATTTGTTCGTCCTAAATTTAGTACCTTTACACAGTAGTACATAACGCACAACCTCACACATTGTCTAAATTCAGAAGAGCCGAGGATGCAAATACTTGGCTTTTATCAACACGAAGGATGTGCATCAAATGTAGGTCTAAGTGACGCGTTCTATGGACAAACTCTACCTGTTTCTTCCTGTATTAGAAGTAGCATACCTGAATAAAACACTCCAAATGGCGATTACAAGCCAAAACAACTGGGAAATCCCCGATCTGTAATATGTTAATGAGCTATAAGCGCCTTATCAGAGAGCACTTCTATCATCGTCTTCTGTGCGGTAGTTTTGCACCTGCTGATAGTAGCAGGTTTGATAGAGAGTTGATAGTGCTATCAAGACTGTCTCTATCAACGTTTCCGTGCGGCCACCCCTGAATGATTAAGGCAAACATGCCTCACTTACTCTGTTTGCAGACGACGATAACCCACTTATAAAAGCGTCTGCCACAAACTTTTATTTTTTGTGACCGGTTTGCCCGTATAAACCCTTTTGTCGATGTAGCTAAGACACAAAACATTGCATTCAATAATTCTGCATTAATGATGTGGGCAGTGGCCGTAGCTACGAGGGGGGGGGGGGGTCCTGGGGGGCCTAGGCCCCCTTCCAGATTTTCATCAGGCCCCCTCCCAGATTTTTTGTGTCCTAATAAAATGTGTAAGAATTATAAAAAAATATATATTTGAACGGACATAAACTTTGAAGTATTTCCTTTAAAAGATAAATAAATAAAATGTGTAAGAATTAAGAAAAAGTAAATGTGTGAAAAAACATTTTGCGCACTTATGAAATCAACTTACAACTTTAAAATGCCTACTTCCACTAAATAAGGTATATAATCTGCACTGTCGTTTAGTTCGCATAAAATTCACTTGGGCGAAGAAACGATCGTCCCGACAACAAATTCGGATGTGACATTGTCAGGTTTAGACCCTTTCTGCCTTTCGGAAGGCTGGTTGATTTACTGAAGACACGACAACCATACACTAAAGACCATTCTTACACGACCATTCCTATACGGTATCATACACAAAATATGCCTTATGGTAAGGTACTGCGTTCCAATAATTCTTCTATCCTTAACAAGTATATGTCGAGTCTCTCTCTTTGCCCAAGAACGATTGTTTTCGACAAGTCCTCTTTTTACTAGTTCGCACTGGCGTCCGGGAGGATTTGTAAAATTGTCAACAAGGTCCGGATTTCATATGTTTCCCACATGGTCCCTACTTCTGCTTTGCTGGTTAAATAGTTTGAAAGATTTACTGGTGGTATTATAGGTCTGACCAAGTAATATACCGATGACTTGAGTCCGTGAACAAATACAGCACCATTTTGCATCTAGACCCCATTGAAAACCGGAAATATTTCCAAAGGGAAGGAGACAGCCTTAGACCTCTACATCAGGACAGTGATCTATGTCCTCCTTGCTAGAAAATAAATATGGTAACCCTAGGTTGGAGACAAATGGTATGCGCTAGGGATATGTAATTGAGTAGTGGACATGTAGCCTATGGATAGGGTGATGGACAATTGTAACAAAGATTTACTAGAAGGTGAATATGGGACAATTGCGGGCAGAATAAATGAAAAGGGATGCATAATTCAGTATGATTCTTGTATTATCTCAGCTTATATGATATCCACGGTCGTACAAAGCCAGGGCCGAGGGGGGGGGGGGCAATTGCCCCCAGCAATTTTCAAAGTGCACCTTTTCCAACTTTGAGAATATACAGAGAAAACGCAGTGAAAATATAAGAAATAACTGTGCTCGTAATGATAGAACTTAAACAATTTCAAATAGGCAGATCAATATTTTCATGCCTATAGCTGTACACATCACCAATTATTTACAGCTCTATTAGGATGTATTTCTAGCCAACTCTTCCAACATTCTCGCGCTACGCGCAATTATGCATAGCTATAATGTTGCTGTTGTTGCTATAGGTAGCTTCAATCATCAATGGCTTAAGTAATTTCTCAGTTAACACAAAACGTTTTTAAACCGTGCCATTTTAGTCATAAAAACATTTTATAACCAGTAACACTCCCTCCCCTCCCTTCAACCCTCCCCCACAACGGAGTTCAGTGGCTGAGGTCATGCTTCACATCATATCCACCACGCTCTCAAAAATGACTTTTGTCGCACTTAGTCACAACTACTTTTCGTTTTCCTTTAAAGCTGAAATCCCTCAAATATTGCACCATTTGCTGTCTATACGTCCTCCTAAAATTACAATTTTCGCCAAGGGGGAGGGAGACACCCTTTCCCTTTAGTCCCCTCCCCAGGCCACAGATCAGTAATGCCCACTTTTTACCCCCCCCCCCCCTAGCAAAAAAGTGTACAAGCGGCCTTGTGTATTACCATTTTTCATGGATTGATTTTTTCCTATTGTTTAAGAAATGGCAGACATGAGATTCGAATTTCAAGGCTGGGTACACGCAGCTTAAAACACGTGGAAAGTGCTGTTTCCGGCCATCTGGAGGGTTTGTAAAGCCAAAAATTTTCTTGCACGCTCCGCGCCAACTGATGGTGGCGCTCGGCTTAGATAGTCTTCACAAGCCTGACCCTCGACGGTGCCGGCCCCCCATTTGTTACCTAGGCCCCCTAAAAGTTTCATCCTAGCTACGCCCCTGGATGTGGGTTTTCAAATAGTTGTTAATGGTCAAAGTTTCAAATGGATCAATAAAATTATATTCTTAGGTGACATTATTGGCCAGAAACTAAGTTGGGTTGATCATGTTTTTTATATTTCTATACAAGTTGGAAAGGGTGCTGGTATAGGTGGCAGACTTAAGTATATTGTACCTAAGAATACGTAACGAATGATTTATGTGACTTTAATTTATCCTCACTTAAGTTTTTGCTCTTCATTTTGGTCTGGTGCTAGTTCCTGCCATGTGCGAAGCTTGTTTACACTGCAAAAGAGAGCCGTTACACATATTTCCATGCCTGTATGGCAAGCCGTTTTACATTTTCATCTTCCTCTAATGATATAATTGCAGACATTATTAAGTCATTTAAAGGCAGTAGCAAGTCGCCCCAAAATTTGCTTTGAAAAATCAGCAAATTCTTGCAAATCTCCTCTTATTGCATTACAAGCATCTCTGAAGACATTTTGAACATAACTATTACAAACAATAGCTAAAGCAAGGAGAAATTCTGTTTGAATTTCACAATTGACTAACAAAAACATTGTCACATGATCAAAATTCATGGACTAGAGTGACGGGGTACACTAACTCTGATTTGGGTGACTGCTTATTGCCTTCAATGATATAAAAAAGATAGTACAATAATATAATAATAATATCCGTAAATCATTCAACGATATCAAAAAATGAAACGAATTTGTGTTATCAAAAATTTAAATTTTATCAGTAAATCATTTCATAATATTAGTAATCATATACAGATATCTCAATATAAATTAAGGATAGGTCTATCTGCAAATATGGCGCACATGTCAAGAATTCCACCACATTTAATGAATTTGGATTGAGGACACTTGCATAACACTGATTCAAAGTCCTGATATCATTAAAGATGGGACGCACATCAAGAACTCCGTCATCTTTAATGATATAAAAATTGAAATTACGATGTGTGCATATCCCTGATTCGGTTTTTAATATCAAGAATTGGAATTAAGGATATATACATATCACTAATTCGAATTCGTGATATCTGTAAAAGCAGCGCTCATATCAAGAATGATGTATTTTTGAACAGACATGTGAAAAAAGGAAGCTCTTATTTGTGATTTCGCCATTTATCAAATTAATTACTCTACAATTTATTTTTACCTTTACTTGTGTACAGAATAAATTAAACTGAGCGTACAACGAAAAGTAAGGAGGAAAGTTCCCCCCACAAAGTGATCTTGTAGAATAAGCTTTCTTAATTACATCAAAAATTCAAATCAATGCTATGTACATATCACTAATTCGGATTTAATGATTCTTGAAATCATAAATATTTTAGAATTCGTGATATGTGGGCCATACTTGAAGATATCAAGATTTCGAATAAGTGATATGTAGATATACTTTATTCAGATTAGTGACATCAGTAGATAGGAGCTACTGACATGAACACATCATTACATACTGCGTAATTAATGACATATACGTCATATTTACAATATCTGAAATCCATCTACTGATATCTGTGAACGAAGTTTTGATATTATAAGTCGAATTAATGATACCTGAAAAACTTTCGCCATTTTAAGATATCAATAACTTTTTATCTGATATCATAAATTCGATTCATAATATCATTAAAAGATTCCATAGTATCAGCAAGTATACAGTATCAACAACAGATCCCTTACAGACAATTCTGTGGCAAAAGTTCCAATACCACACTTGAAATGCTGTGTGAAAATGTGGACAACTATATAGTTGGGTGTGAAAAGTTGTGCAATTTCTGTGATTTTTTGCCTGACAATGTGTGTTTAATAAACAATTGACACACATTTCCAAAGGGTCAAATATTGACCTGCATTTCAATAGGTTGTACAGGAGGTAATGTGTGGAGAACTACGCGTTTCGACGGAAGTAATATGTCACAAACAGGGGTAAAGTAGGAAAAGTGTGGAAAGGTGTGATGCTGAGTAAGGAAACTCAATAAGTTGATTTCTTTCTTTCGCCAGCTTTGTTTGTCGCATTTTGCCGTGATTTGCCACATGTGTCAACTTGACACAGCTTTCCCCACTTTGACCCGTTTTCATGTGTGAAAATCATGCAGGGAAAAGTACTGTGCGGTGCGTCAGATTGGTTCCAATACCACGTGTGTCACCACACATGAACACACTCTTTTCCTATTCATATTCCCTGCCACATGTGGTTACGTGTGTTCACATCTGGCATGCTACACGGTTTTTGTAAGGGATATCTTTAAATAATTTACCATATCATTTAAAGAATTAAAGATATCAGTAAATGATTTATTGATATTTGCAATTATTTACTGATATCATTGAAAAAAGAATGAAAAGTAAAACGGCTTGCCATAAAGAGTTTCAACCAGCAACATTTTTAAGTCCTTTTATCTTCTAAAACTGTCTGATACCTTTCTTAAATTTCAGGACTTCGTCCTTTCATGTAAATTTTTGAGTAATCTCCTGCCGAGAAGCGCTTAACCTCTCTTCGAACAAAATAGTTTCACACAGTTATAAGACCCTAAGACCCTTCTTTAGAGTTCTTTACGTTAAAGGGCTGTAAAGGCCTTGAATTGTTTTCCCGACACTTGAACTTTCAAGCTAAGTATACACAAAAAGCTCATAAAACTTTCAGTATGATCTAATTAAAGTAACATTGCTTTTTAAAATTTTAAAATGATTACAAAATGCGTCTAAGCTATAGATTTCTGTAGGAGGTGAGGTGTGTTTTCGACTGAGTGATGGATGTATTGTAATCATTTCCTACCACAAATGGTTCTCAAACTATCAAAACGTTTGTAAATCCTTCGCAAACTATCAAAATTTTTGCGCTCTTTAAACCTTACCTCAGTATTGTGCTTATTATTAATATCTTCTTGTAGCAACTCCCGGAGAAGCACATCAGCAAAAGTTGAAAGCTGTTCACCAGTTCTCAGGTAAAAGACTGGCTTTGTGATTGACATATAGGTTTGTTGGGGAATTAGAATTTAGTTTCTTGATGCAGAGCTTGAATGCAGGTTTTGTCATGGAAATCCTATTCAATGAAAAATTTCGGCGCGCTTCCCGCGCATTCGTCACTGTTTGCATGCACTCAATCTCATGTCAATTATTAAGGCAGGCGCGGTTTTCCGGGGGGGGGCTTTGGGGGCTCAAGCCCCCCAAAAGTTCGCTCAAGCCCCCCAAAGATTTTCAGAGGTTGTGTTATGCTATATTTGCGTGTACTGAGAAACACAAAATTGCCCAATATACTTGTGCACATCTTGGTCCAGTGGATTTAGTTTGTCAAGGGAAACTGTCGTCTGTGTCTCGAAATCTTATATTAGGTTCACGATTTCATACAATTGAAGTTGGGTCAGATAAGTAACATAAGTAGCATCTATGATAGTATGTACGTACATGTAAATCAAGTTAACGGATTAATCATCTGTTGGAAGTTCAAAACGAGTCATTTCGTCGCTGATCTCGTCAAGCTATACTAGCAGTCCTTTTAAGTCAAATCTACAGGCCGTATCGTTATTCCCATTAATGTGAACAGGTCCAGTTGCTCGTATCTCTCAGTAACGTTTGCTACATTTCTTCCAAATAAAAAAAATATGCCTGTATATACGTTACATCTATGTCATGGTCAGGGGCGGTGCCACTCAGGGGGAAGGGAGGCCTATCCCCCCTGTAATTTGCAGGAAAAGAGAAAAAGAGTAGGAAAAGAAGACGTAAAGGAGAAGAAAAGAGGAGGGCGGGGTAGGCCTATATCTGATCCATATAGTTAATCCAGAGCTTCCAAGAGGCCATATTCCGGTTTCTACCAGCCTTTAGATACGATTTTATAATGCACAAATAAAGCAAGGCAAATTTTCTTAATAGTTCGAGAATATTTCTGTGGACTCCACGCACGTATTTTTGCGTAAAACTTTCCCCGACTAGAAGGCAGTAATGTGTCCAAAAGGGGACTTCAGGAGGTTTGTTGATACATACCCTTAGACAAAAAAGGCTCCTCTTTCACCTAACCAAAAATATTAAGAATGTTTTGAACCCATATGATCGGGTCCAAAAATATCCCAAAGACAACACCATTTCTGCATCTAAGCAACCTTCAAGTAACCAAAATTTCTCAAAAGGGGGAGGGAGACCCCTCCCCTTAGACCTATCCCCTAGAACGGCCCTCTTTTACCCAACCAAAAATTAGAATTCACGAAGTTATGAACATTTTCCAGCCATATATCAGTCAAAACTGTCCCAAAGACAGCACCATTTTGCATCTTAGCAACCTTAAAGTAACCAAAATTTCTCACAGGAGAGGTGGACACCCTTCCCTTTAGACCTCTCCCCTAGGACCGCCCTCTTTCCCCCAACCAAAAATTAGAATTCACAAAATTATGAACATTTTCCAGCCATATATATCAGTCAAAAAATAACCCAAAGACCCCACCATTTTGCATCTTAGCAACCTTAAATTAGCAAAAATTTCTCAAAGGGAGGGGAACGCCCTTCCCCTTAGACCTCTCCCCTAAGAAGGCCCTCTTTCCCCCAACCAAAAATTAGAATTCACAAAGTTATGAACATTTTCCAGTCATATAGTCAAAAAATTACCCAAAGAACGCACCATTTTGCATCGTAGCAACCTTAAATTAGCAAAAATTTCTCAGAGGAAAGGGACACCCCTCCCCTTAGACCCCTCCCCCACGGCGAATTCACAACGTTATGAACATTTTCCAGTCATATAGTCAAAAAATTATCCAAAGAAAGCACCATTTTGCATCTTAGCAACCTTAAATTAGCAAAAATTTCTCAGAGGAAAGGGACACCCCTCCCCTTAGATCCCTCCCCCACGACGGCGATCACTAAACCCATGTCCCCTATCAAAATAACCTTGCGCCTTCCCTGGTTATGGCACTGTTTTTACTATCATTAGTTTCAGCGTGCGCGTGGCCGATTTACATATTTGAGAGAAAATTTTATGATTCTTCCGTTTCAAGCCCCCCTAAGCCCCCCCCCCCCAAAGTCTCGTTCTAGAACCGCGCCTGTATTAAGGTAATAATACATGGAACTAGTCTGGTCACAACACTTTTCCGAAAAACAGAGGTACATTTCCAACCTCTGTGGGGGCCTCGCATCGACACGGGATCTTTCAATCTAATTTGTAGCATTGTGTGGAAGGTTGAAAGTACGTGTCTGTTGTTATAAATTTTTCCAAAAAAAAAAAGAAGAATGACCGAGCCCTTCGCGCGCAGCAATTATCTGTATAGATGGTGATTGTTAATGCACTTACGACGAAAAGCATCGTGAAAAGCGATTGTTAGTCCTTCACCCCTTTGGCTATACCTATCAGGGAGGTCTAATATCACCTCCCTGCACTTAGACTCCCTCCCATTGCTGGAAGCTGTTCATCTGGATTTTCGTTCAAACTTAGTAAAAATACGATACTTGTAGAGTGCTCGGCGTCATACATACTCTATAGCAGTGGTTCCTAAACTTTTTCAGCTCACCGACCCCTTTCACTGAATGGGGTTGGGCAACCCCCCCCCCCGTTTATAGCATACTGTTGCCATAAATGAAACGACACTTATAATTAAAACATATGGTGAAATAAAAGGTAGGCATACACATAGACTGTTTTTACGTACGGGTCCGACACAGGGAAGCAAAACAACAGTGCGGAATTTAAAAAAGCTGACTCTGTTTTGCGATGGTGAATCACAAAGTTGGGGTTAGGGACGGAGAAACGGTTGTGAATTTTACAGATGTCAAAGGCCCACCGAAGTGTGGACAGTTCCCACAAGGGCTCCTAATGCGACTCAGGGGTAATGTCTCACCCCGGGAGCTCTGAGGTATTACCGAAATTGTCGACACAAGAAAGAGGTACTTTAAGTCAAGTTTGACTGTCTTCCGATTACCTCATATTTAATAACCTTAAATGTTTATTAGATATAAATCACCCACAGAGCTACTAACGAAGGTTCCCTTTGATGTTGCAAGGAGCTTTTCCTGTGGGTAGGAAGAAGAAGAAGGATGGTAGGGTCGCATAGGGCTTTAAAAGACTTATGCCACTCAAGCTGTCCTAAAGGCAAAAATAACGAGAAAGCCGAAATTGGCAAATCGTAAGATTGCCTTTTTTAAAAATATTTTAAGCTTGTTCTTGTGTTTTACTTAATAGTACATTGCAAAAGTTATCATTATGTTACAGTTACCTTCAATTTTCACTTCTGTTAGTGTGTCATGTTGATGGACAACAAGAGCGGGGATTTGTTTTCAGTATTGGGGGGAAATGACCAGATTTTTCAATAATTTACTGTGTGAAAGCTCAAAGTCAATGGGAGATTTCTCAAATATTGGGGTCCCTGGGATCGCCGCCCATGATGGACAGTAGGGAAAACCTACATTCAATGTAAAAGTTGCGGGACAATTTTTAGCCATGGCCCTTAGCTCACCGATTTCAACAGGATGCAAATAATGGGAATATGAGGGTCCTCGCCGAGAACATATTGCAATTTATCACTGATAGATGCGATTTCGTGAAATCTAGCCATAAAGGTATTTCACAAACATTTTATCGTACCTGAAGAGTGAATGTTAGACCTATTCGACTTGTTGACGTCATTTATCTCCTTTTTAAGGGAACGAATTTGAGAGCTCAGCTAAGGAAACCTTTTGAAATCTTGGGCCCGATTTAAACTTAGTATCTCATTTTTTCAAAACGCCCCCTGCCACCCCCTTAGAACTCATCTCCCCCATGAGTTGCGAAAATGCCCCCAGGGGGAGAAACGCCGTCGCTGGGAACCACTGCTCCATAGCATCATTTGGATGTCAGGTAATAAGCATCATGTCAGTGTCCAGTTTTATAAAACTAATTCAGAAATTCACAGATTCCAGGGGCCCTATTCCGTTGTCTGCCAGCCTTATATACCCTTTCATAATGCAAAATGAAACCCAGTCAAAGTCCAAGAATGTTTTTGTGTGCTCCACGATATTTTGTTTTGTGAAAACCTTCCCCGAATAGAAGACAGTAAAGCAGCCAAAAGTAGGGCTTCAGGAGGATTGTTGACAACATACTCTCCTCTTTCACCTAACAAAAAATTTACGATTCACTAAATTATGGACATTCCCAGCCATATATGATCAGTACCAAAAATATCCCAAACCATTTTGCATCTAAGCTAGCTAGAATAAACAAAAAGAAACAAAAATTTCTCAAAGAGGGGACACCCCTCCTCTTAGATCCCTCCTCAAGGACGGCACCTTTATGTATCGAAAAAGGAAGGATCCTCCACTGCTGTATACAAATCGCAGGGGAGCATAAAAAGTTACAACTTACGCAGACTTTGGGGGTTAACTGAGGTGATATTACGTCATCTGTGGTGCTTCCAGTCACCACATCCTGGGGGAGCCACTGTCTCCAGCTCAAAAAACACTACCTCCAACAAATGGGGGTGCTCCGATTAGATAGTGTCATGATGGTCTGTTTGAGGAAATATTTCCATAGAAATTTTTGAAAAAATCTTTGTATAGACAAGTGACCAAGTCCTTAGGGTAAAACCATGAGGCATGATCATACTACGTTTAGCAAGGTGCTTGATGTTTGGAAAAAGCAAAGAAAAAGGAAGAAAGGGCGGTAATCTGAGAAGTACAAGAGAGTACAAGAGAAATATTAGAAAGTGCCAGAGTGCACTGCTTACCATTTATCATAACGTGAATATGCTTCAAAATTTTATCTGTGCACAGATTTTTATCGTGAAGAAGGAAGCTGGGCCAGTGAGTTTCATATTTTTAATCTTCGTGTCACATAAAGTTTAATATCGTAGGAATTTTTTTTTAGATGGAAGGAGGGTTAAGGCTTATCACTTCAGATCATTGTTCTAAGGGTCTAAGAGGAGGGGTGGCCCCTCGTATTTATATCCAATTGTTTTGAACAATTCGGTGTCACTAGATGGAATTTGGTACTACTCTTTGGGTAATTCTGTATTTTTATTAAAAAAGGTTAATATATTACACAAGGGTAACAAATGAGGGGTTGCTTCCTTGAAAAGTGGGAGTGGAAGCATACTTTAGGTCACATGTTCTTTGTGTGGGAGATAATCATCCCCTCTTAGATCCCCACGGTACCGGCTATTAGATCCCTACCGCTCCTCCGCTTCCTACGCCTATGGTATGTTAATGGTTTAGACCGCATGTGTCCTTAGAACTGCTTAATAATAGGCCTATATATCCTCTGGAAGGGAATAGATAATGCTCAAAGGGTTTCGCATTCATAACGGCTACTTCAAGGTCTCAAGGAATTGGAATTTAGCTAAATTGTGGACTAGAGTATCACGAAAGCCATTTTAAGTAATGTTAATCCAAACCAGTGGCGTAGCCAGAATTTCTTTGTAGGGGGAGGGGGCAAGGCTCTTCCCAAGGGAGGCAACTACAATAAGCTTTTAATGCACTTACTGTACTGAAGCCTGGTGCAGCGTACATGACTATGGTACGTATATGTTGATACTGTATGTATGCAGTTAAGCTGTGTTTGACAAATGACCAGGGCGCAATGATTTGTTGTTATTGTTTTCAGTTAAGATCGTACCTACCAACTGGCCATTGATTGCCAAACTGGTAATATTCCTCAAAGTTTGAATATAAAGTAAATGTCGTATTTTTGTCTCTTGAAGAAAACTCTTCCTATTTTTTTTCTTTTAAAACACATCGCTTGAAATTATTTGGGGGGGGGGCAAGAATGTGTTACAAAATAATTTTGGTAAAGTGCCCCACCCCCACCCTTCCCCTATGGCTACGCCACTGATCCAAACCATACTTGATCCCAAATATTACTGGTAATTATCTAATCATTTTTTGTGTGAATTATGAAATTTGTGAAATATTCCCTGGAAAAATTAACCTACACTGGTCCTTAATTACGTCAACTGTCAGTCAAGAAGAAATTCTATGTCACATATCGTCTAGTCTTGGAGAAAATTCAAAGGTCATTTGAAGGCAAACGGTACGCTATTTATCGTAAACTATGAGAACAACTCAGAATTGGATGGACATTGCATGCATAGAGCAGCTGTTGACTGAGGTTTTTATGTCTGAGATCAATAGACGAGTTGGGAAATGTTTCCACGCAATGCAAGATGGGAATGGGTCAAAGGTGAAGTGTACCACGCTTACAGTGTCCCAGCGCGGGTGTTGCATGCTGAGCACGCAGAGCTAAATACGTTACCGTTGTCATGGTACACTTGACCTTGTGACCTGACCGGAAGTACCAAATTTCCCAACTCGTCTATTGTCATGAAAAAGGGAGTAGGTTACTTTAAAGTTATTGGGGGAGTGGGAAATTTTATGATGAAGAATCGATTTGCACAAGGTCCGATAAATGTAGTCTAAATTCAGGAGAAGATAAAAATCAAAATTACGAAATAACTTAATGTTATCAGTTTAAATATAGGTGTAGGAGCCGGGAGCTGAGCGGACTGCAGCTCCCTCTCTAGGAGTTGGAACAAAATCTATTTCTCGGGCATTTTTTGGCTTTAGGCAATTTTCTGGGGTAACAAAGCCTTTCTCCGGCAAAAAGGGTTCATTCCAGGAAAAAATACCTCTTAAGCCTACGGTTTGACTGAAATTCAGACCATTGCTTTCACGTTCAAAATTCACATGCAGCTGCTACTTACTTAATATAAGTTCTTGTCAATGATTGATTGTTTATGGGACATTAAGAGTTTACGGAAGAAAACCTTCAAATGAAAGCTATGGGGGAAGGGTGGAGGGAAGGGGCAGGAGAGGGCGTGTGCGGTTGGAAGCCTACAAAACTTCAGCCTGGGTCCACTTGCAAGTATCGTTACTTATTTCTCCTTCAAGTATCAAACTTGCATTGCTCATGAATTGTCTTATAGCTGACCTAATCGTAATAACGTGACTTTATCAATTGTGCAGAGCAGAGTTTTTGGAAGCGCCTTTTATTGTATGTCTCCGTGTTACGACTTTGATCTTTATGAACTATTTCATAGGCGTAGAAAGCTGTTTGTGACTGGGGTTGAACGTTGTTTCCGATCGCCGTCCTGGGGGAGAGGTCTAGGGGGAAGGGGTGTCCCAGTTTAGAAAATTTGTGAATATTTGAGGGTCCTTAGATGCAGTTTGGTGCAGTATTGGACGAATGTTAAGGTAAATTACTGTAAATATTTGACATCCATACAAACTAAACAAATAAGTAGTTTTCATTCTTGGATTGAGGGGACGGAAGCATAGTTTCACCCTACCACATTTTGACTGGGGGCTTTAATCCCCCGGCCCGCCCCCACTTTCTACATTTATGAACTATTTCGTGATGTAGCTGATTGGTGAGAATGAGGAGGGGAAGGAACCATATTGTCCCCGAAATGAATCTGAGGGAAAACCTAGGGACAATATCAGTGCACGTCAGAATACTCATATCCTTTGAAATTAAAAAAAAAAACGACAAAACTTTGACTTTTCCGCCAAATTTTACTGGCTGGCTACCCGCCTGGTACCATGGTTCCTTCGTAAATGGAACGGGGCGTGATGGTTCAATCACTGCTTTTTACTCATTGCAATATAATTTTTGTGGGATTGGCTGGAGAAAAATGATCACATAGAGGTCAAAGGTGATGAAGTTGATAAAGCCTTGCACGTGTTGACTAACAATTTCAGACATCTATGTAAGGCTTTCATCAGACATGAAACATGAAGTAGGGTGCGTAGGGCTACCAAGTCAAAACTCCGAAAACTTCTTAATTTATCCCTTACACTCATGTAAAGACAAATCATCTTTAAGTTTCCCTCAATGATTTTACGATACTTTGTAATAAGATTTTTTGGTGCTCAATGCGACAATGTTCACGTTAAAAGCAACAACCTTCCGAGGTCTTGAATGAACTAGAGCGTGAAGAGTGTGAATGACAGTCTGTGACGGCATCATGTACTGCGGTTGTCCGCCTGCTGGTCGCACATTGTTTGAAATAGCACATGTGGATTCTATCCAAGTTTCTAGAACATTCAAAAACATTGACTGCCCCTATAGCCACTGGGTTAAGGGGAGGGGGTTGGGGAAATTCCCAATTTTTTGATAAACTCAGACTTTTCGCTTCATATATAGACAACAATGATGCTTGTATGTAAATACCTAAACTTATTCACACCGAATCTGAGCAGTGTATGGAAAATTAGCCATCCTTTTTGCTAAGATCATGTGTTCTTTTCAGCCAGGCAAGAAAGGGTCACGCTTGGCAGACCCATGACTTAGAGGCCTGAAGGCTGAGAGGTTTGTCATGTTGAGTTCGGTGTACCTTCACGGGACTTATAGCTCCTTCGGGGAGGAGGACTCCTTCGGGGTATTGTTTGGTTTGTGCCCATCGGGACTTGAGACAAACAGCTGTGTCACAGGTATGGCGTAAATGTGGGTAGGAGTTCGGAAGGTTCATAATGGTTAGTCCTATAGACACGTCAACGCCAAAACAACAATAGCCTACTCTGGTATATGTTGCAACAATTTTAATCTGGATCTTGCGTGAAAGAATATATATACATTATACAAATCTGGATATATTACAACTAAATAAACAAATAAACCAAACCGTCCGTCAGTCCTCGAGATTGTCAGTGGACTTGTGGTTCACGAGAAACTGCTTCCAGTTGGCGAAGGGTGAGTGTGCGCGAATAGGGTTTGGTTGTGATCATCCGGTGGCTACGCGTATTAATTTGACGAGTGCTCTGTCCAGTAGGTTACAGTGTAACTGTCCCTTGGAAGAGCCGGGAACGAATGCGATAAGGTGATGAGATGACTGAGGGAATAGGTGGTGGCTGAGGTAAAGAGCCAAAACTGCCTTGTGCAAACCCTGGTGGAGTGTACAAAATTACAGCACATGACTAGCATCACCATATCAATAACTTTCTCGAAAGTGACTAATTCGTCCTCGGGAATTTTCCCAATAATGCAACTTAGCATACATTTGTCGTACAATAATGGACGGCATTTAAATTAACGAAAAATACTGCTCTCAGCAACCAAAATACTCAATATTTTCGTCATCACACATTTCCTCCTCTTTTCCCCGAAATATTTTCTTATGAATACTACAATAATACATTCAGCACATTTTAATACTTTGTCCTTGTTTCATTTTTGCACCTTTTCATTTCACAGCTTTTGCATTTCTATTTACACTTAATGCACCTTGTGCATAGCTTTTACTCTTGCATTTGTTTACACTTACTGCTTGTCTTAAACAATTTTCCCATCGATCTCATGCTTACTGAAGTTTTCACCATGACCATAAAGTTTGGTGAGAAATACTAACATTTTTACCTTTTTACTAGCACCAAAATAATAAACACAACTTATGGATCTCCGGAATGACTTTTTCTGTACTGAACGGACTTTCCAATTTCGTTAGGTGCTGCTTGGATGCCCGGAGCCTCCAGACTTTTTATACTTTTATTGTTAGATTATCGACCTCAACGACGATATCTACACTGCAATGATCGACCTCTGCGACGAATTACTTTTTATTTTGTCTTCACAGTAGTGACATAAACATATTACCCTCAATGGCAAATCTGCCCTTAGCAGTAAAAATATGTCGGAGCCTGCTCCTCGATTCTAGTCCATCCCCGTTGCAAGATGTGCGGCAACTGCCTGCTTTTCGCGGGAAACGCCTCACCCACAACATCTCTTTAGGGGCTTAACATTTCATCACTTTGCTTAAAGGCAGTATGCAGTCACCCCAAACAGAGTGAGTGTATCCTGTCACTCTAGTTCATGATTGGCCCATTTTGATCATGTGACAATATTTTTGTTGGTAAATTGTGAAATTCAAGGAGAATTTCTCCTTGCTTTACCTATTGCTTGTAATAGTTATGTTCAAAACATCTTCAGAGGTGCTTTTGGAGGAGATTTGCAAGAATTTGCCGATTTTTCAAAGAAAATTTTGGGGCGACTGCCTATTGCCTTTAACAATAGAAAGATATGCGGCCTAGGCTATACAGACTGGCTCGGCTCTCCGAGAGAACTCGGCCTACTAAACAAAGGGCAGCAACCAAGAATTTAATCTTACTCTCTGTGTGACAAGCTGGCTACGGGCCCAATGTTGCAAGTCTTCCTGTACAGAATGACTAGAAGGGACTACGAGGTAGAAAAACCAATTTGTGAAACCTTTTTTTACAGTGGTAAACCGTTCTTGAATAGCAGGGTAATATTTCTCTTTTTTATGAACAATCGTCTAGGGTTCCTACTCAGCTTCCACGAGCCTTTTGTTAGATTTTCTAACTGTTGAGTTTCCATGATTTGGCGTTTTCTCCCAGTCTCCTAGAATTCAAACGTTTTGGATGGTGTAGCCCTATATCAGTATCTTTCTAACTTGAAAGGGGTTTTCAAGACCTCACCCCCAGGCAGAAGTGACGCTAAGATTGCTATACGAGGAAGGGCAAGCTCCCTAGGGGGGAAACAACTCGATACCCCCGGGCCGTTCATGTTGACGGATTGCCGGAAGGTAGGCGAACCCCAAATTATTAGGGCATCACGCGCGCAAAAAATTTAATTGGGTGGGAATGAAAATTTTGGATTTTAATTGGGGTTTTATTGAAGGAAAGTGGACGATTTAGCATTTTGCTTGATGAATTTTTTGGAGTTTTGAAATTTTATAGTAAAACTTGCCCTTCTTGTGAGCTGAAACAAGTACAAACAGTTAGGGTGACTGGCCGTCGTGAACTTTATACTTTATCACACACGTCAAAGCTCCTCGACGACATTGGAAAATTTGTCTGACGGGCAAGGTGTAGTCTTCCTCTAGTGGGAGACATTGTTCTTTAACCCCTGGCCTGGAGCCACTTCTACCTTCAGGGCTGCCACTTCTACCTTCAGGGCTTTCTGCCAAAATCACTTCCCAGTTTGTTTTTGTAGATTACAAAATTACATAACGTACAAAGGCCCTAATATAAATTTTCAGAAATTTGTCACATTCTCTCAGAACAGGCTACAATTTCTGAATGCTATATATCAGGGGATGAGTCCTCAAAACCTAAATACCAAGCCGTCAGGTCATACAGTCCCAGTAAGTGCGTAAAAAGTATTCAAGACGACTGGACTTTCCTCGGCATTCATGCCTAAAAAAGCTCATTTCCGTCTTGATCAAACCTCAGGACTTTGAACTTTGAGCAGACCCTGAACTCTTTTAGTCACTATAATATTTTCCCCAGATCATTAATATGTCGTTGGGAAGTATTTGGTATACGTCTCCATCTTGTAGTGACATAATACAAGGCATTAATATACGAGACATGGCACTCATCTATGGACTGAGCTGGTTAAGGCACAATTTCCTGCAGACAGACAAGATTCTCCCAACTAAGACAATGTTGTTTGCTTTTAGCTCTTCTTTAGTTTATATAATCAATAATTTTGGCACTTGCTAGACAAATACACAGGCCTTCAATGTACTTTAATTATTCAAGGTTATATTCTGAGAAGCACGCTTGTGAATGGGCGTCAATAGCTTTTCAAAAGTGAGGGGGCATGACCTTGACCAGAACTAAAGCGAGCACGAAGCCCAAGAAAAGCCCATTCCGTCTGGTCCAGAATCCGCCAAAGAATACCGAAAAATTTTGGATTCTGTACGCTCTGTAGTGTAAATTAGGTCATTTTTCTCAATAATAAAAGTGGATGTTTTCACCACTCTTCAGCCAGTAAAAGATTTAGAATCTAACATGCTTACTATTTTTACTAGCGTTAAGGTAAAACTGTGGTGGAAGTGGTAAGAGCTGGAGGGACAAAAGGTATGTAATCTCCCCACTTTTGAAAGTGGGGGGGGGGAGGGGGAACTTCCGTGTCCAGCATGTTGACACCCGTGAGCACAAACTGTGCGTGATGGAGGCTTTCTGTACATCTCACATTTCACTGATTTGTCAATCAAAGTGTCATCACCATTAATGATTCAGATACCTGGTTTATTACAAAATGTAATTGTGGAATATGCAGGACTACTCTGAAGAGGGTATACAGTTACGTCATGATTTTTAACATGGGCACATTGGACGGGGTCCTTAAACTGGGAGTCCGCAATTCTTACCGCCATATCGTATACATGTGCTTAGGTGCAGTAAGTCGGGAGGTAAAACGAACTTACACGTGCCTTTAATACACAGAATACTTTGTATATGAAATTCGTAGCTTGCACACAACTTACATGGCAGGCATATGTGGCTGTATCCGTATACATGAGCTTACACCTTATAACAAATACTTATAAATCATGCTTCCCCCTCCACACGCACACACACCATGATAAAAATTGATCAAGAGCTTCTTTTTGTTAAAAGCAGAAAATCTTTTAAAGGGAATCTATCAAACGCGGCGTGGTGCGCAAAAACTAGGCTATTTGTGTTATCGTGAATATCAGAAAACTTCATGAGGAATCATTTTAACTAAAAACTATTAAGTCTCCAAACTACCTGGCCCTAAAATTCACCAATTCCTCCAGTCCTAACCTCGTACGCTTCTGAGTAACCACGAAGGGAACATGGGGTGGTTCCTCGAAATTTCCCAGCATTCGTTGGTAAATGTCCAACAGCGTTAGTGGATTCTTTTCTAGTAATTGCCCAAGTTTATTAACTTATGAAGTTCACGACTCTCCATTTTAGTTCTGAGATAACTGTTTGATATTTCCGGTGGTGAAAAGGACGAGTTCACCTATAGACCGACTCTTAACATGGAGCTTCCGCATTATTGGCTCTCCATGAGACACCTGCAGATGCAGCTGCTGACGACCCGTGGGAGGTCGTCTTTGGAGCACCCCTAGTAAATAATAGAAGTTGAAAAACTTTTATCATAATAACTTTTATAAAGAAAACGGGAGGTTCTTTAAGGTATCGGCTTGGTATACATGAGCCAAACGATCTGAAAATATCTCCGAAAGCCCGTAAATTGTTACTTTGCATTGGTCTATACTTTTAATTGGTTAGTAGTAATAAAATCGTTGCTAATGGATGCCCTCTGACACTACTGACGTTGAAAGTTATTTCAAATGTCTTTCAAGCTAGGTAATGACGCTTTAGTGTATGTTTTCCGGTAATAAAATCCATATTTGTGCAATCACTAAGTTTGCTGCATGTTTTGACTGTTTTTGAGTTACAATGGGAAATAAGTAATATTTGTTGGGTTTCAATGCTTTGTAAGGATCACATATCGAAAAAGTATTCTATCGTAATATCGTAATAACGTCAGCGGGAATAAAGTGAGACCTGCACAGAGTAGTCCAAATATTTCTTCTGAAAAATTCCAGAGACCCATTTATCTCTACGTTGCATATTTTTTTTTGACAGCGATAATAAAACTGTTGGCAGGCGCGGATCCAAGGGGGGGGGGGGCTTCCTCGGGCTCAGCCACATCAACAATAACAAATACGCGAAAATTAGCATAATGTTAATCTAGGAGAATATTCAAGGGGCTTTCCGCCCCCCCCCCCCCTTTTTGAAATGTCTGGATCCCAGTCCGCGGCTGGTTGGTCACGTAATTTCCTTGACGATGATGCAACAAACTTTCCCTATCATCATGGAAACGTCGTTTATACGAAAGTACAAAACAATGTTAGGGCAACAGGCAGACGCCCCAAAATTCCTTTGAAAAATCAGCAAAGTTGCAAGTTTCTTTTTATTTGCCTTACAAATACGTACCTGTAAAGATGTTTTTGAACATAACTATTACAAAGAAAAGGTAAGACAAGGGCTTATTCTTCATGAATTTTACAGTTCAGTAACACAAATATTGTCACATGGTCAAAACAAGCCATTAATGAATTGGGATGACGGGTGTGACTACATTTTTGCTTTAAGCTTTCACCGATACTTTGTGAATATATTGTACATGTTAAAGGTCGTGTGACATGAAAATAACATAGTTGGATATCTGATGTTAAAAGCATTAAAAATCCAGAAAATAGCCTCAATTTCCATTAAAAATCATCAAATACTGACCATTTTACATGAATAAACATGAGCTAAATATGCAAATATGTGACATCGAAAGAGGGAAATAACATATATGGCACATGTTAGCCTTTGTTTTTTTAACCTTAATTTCAAGGACACTGGTAGCATTGTTATTCCCTGAGGGGTTTATTAGAAAACTTAAATTTTTTTCTTGAAAAATATTGATATCACCCACCAAACTGTAATCTATATGATCAGTAATTAAGAGGTAATTTATATAGGGTTAACAAAAGAAATCATAACACTGTGCAACACTCCACATCATTATTTCTGAATAGGCAATTAGTTTCTTCAGAAACCATCAAACTTTGAAGACGTATATTTTGAGATCGGTAAAGGATATTGAAATGATTGCAACGGATCTTTGATTGGAGGACTTAATTCTTTAAGTGACAAGTAAACCAGCTCTTTTTGGTGGCATGTCACACGACCTTTAAGTGCTGTAAGAGAATACGGCTCACGCTGTTTATTTCATGTGTATGTGAGATGTCAGCGAAGAACGCCTGTTTAGGACTTTTCCATTGGAAACCAAAAGCGTGAAGAAGTGGGGTCAGTCCTCTCACCAAAAGTATACCTGCACTATAATGAGCTGATCCTCTGAAAGCAGTAGTTCAGTAGTTCAGCTTGTTGCCAACATGCAAATGGCCAAACCTGCATTTTAATTAATAAGAATGGTCACTCAAAGTAGAAATATGCATTTTTCGTGCCAATAATTGGCACTCAGTGTGTGGCAACAATTTTTTTAACTGTCCGCCCAATTTATGAAAGGGAAGAATATCATATTTTTAATGGATCGGAGATGTCTTCGATAAAAGTTTGAAGTTCCGATGAGCGACGCCTGAAAAAGATGGTGCTTCCTGCATCCGAGTTTGTGTATGGACTAGGAATATTTACTAAATATGTGTTAAATAGTATTCGCGTATGTCTTTATGTCCTGTAATTTTAGCAACACTACTCAGTTCCAAATGAGACTGAAACGGAAGAGTATGGTAAAGGTACACTAGTCTTGTATCACCCTCAAGTTTCTTCCTAAGTATGAAGAATATAGTCTTGCTCACAGTTGGTCATACTGGCAATATAACGGTCTAGATAAGCCCAGCTTGTTTTCTGGCCCAAATAACACTAAACTGAGCTGAACTGAAACGAACCCAGTGATGAAATCCAATTCGCCTCGACCGTAACTCACTGACAATTAGTGTGTGACCTTATTACAACGGGACATAACTCAATACTATCATAAAACTCATCCGTTTAAGTGTGATACTCCAAAAGGCCCATGATGTGTGGCGTGCTTGCGTCATGAATTGACAGAAGGGGGAAGAGGCCAGTTAATAAAGGACTTGAAGAGGAAGCAGATAGGATGGGACACCATCATACAAATTGGCCTGATGACGGTTAAATAAAAATGTTGAGGCCCAATCCTTCCATCCCTAATTTTGTCTCAGTTTCCAATCTCAAGCACACAATGTACGTCTAAAATATCTATCCATCATCATGTATTGTTTTCAAACCTGAGTTTCGTGTCTAGGTTAGGCCAAACCATCATAAATGGGCTCTGTAAGTTTCCATTATGTCCGTATATGAAATCCTGTGGTGTACGAAAATTACCTGGTGCACTAATTTTCCACGGTGTTGCACGGAAGATTTGCAAAATGATCATGTGGCAAACCATACCATAGGCACACTTATCATCATATTGAACCTTAGATGATAGAAGCCCCCACCCCCACCATCAAACCCTCTCTTCAACAAATTAGGTCCCTCCGCGGCTCCGTATTCCTTTCACAAGTTTGCTCCCATGACAAAGTTGTCTGACTTACTAAATCACCTGCAACATAATATGATAGATAACCAATAAAATAGTGCGTGTTTCTTCACCTGTTGGCATGTCTCATTTCTGAAGCAAATTTAGACAAGTCTGGGCAATTAGGCTGGCTGCAATATATATATTTGCATGTTGTATTACAAAGCTGAAATAGGAAGATTGTTGGCTGTTCACTAAAGGTGAATTCTGTTTCTAAGAGAGCGCCATCTGTTGAAAGTTTCTCTTCCGCTTATAGCGTCCGCATCCAAACCGTGTTAAGACGAACACAATGCAGCATCAACTGGGCTTTGAGATATGGATTTACGTGAAATATTGTGCACTGGGGTAACTAGGTTACTTGGGAAGGTGTAAAAGGCTTGAAATATTAAGCTTCAGAATATGGAACGGTTGAAGGAAGAAACCAAACCAACAGAAGTCTAGGGTGAAAATTTTTGTTTCATATTAAAGAATCTATCCTACGAGAACAAAAATAGGTTGACTAATCAGGAAAATTCATTTCCTACAGCTGAAAATTTCCCTGACGGGAGGAGGGGCAACCATCTCTGACGGGCCATGGTCTGCTGCCCTCTTTCTTTCGCCATCCCTGAGGCAGGTTCGTTCAGTACCTGCTTTTAAAGAGGCTACCACAGACTGAAACCAGCCACTGCTTAAACAGCTACAATCCTGGACAAAATTATTGGGACACTTTCGGACCTTCCCCTCCACCCCTTGTTCGATGTTGAGAAATCTTTTCTTCAGCCCTCAACTTTAATTCACCTTGAAAACCAACACTGAGGTGGTTCGAGGGAGAATTTTGTCCAGGATTGTAGAGAAGTATCAATTCAACAGCTAAATTTTTCGTTTCGATCCTGTTTTTGTGTTTTCTTGTGTGCTTTGACCTTTCACCATGTGGAGGTGCACCAACGAAAACTCGAAACAAGTTTCTGGCGCCTGTGTGCTTTAGACAACTTTATTTGGAAGATATGGCCCCTTAGACAATGATGATGATGCTAATAGACAAACGTTTGATGGCATGGACTGCTTTCTCAACACATTTGAACAACTTCCAACATGTATAAAGTGGTAGTGTGGTAATGGTACTCTGGGGCAAAAGATTAATGACAGGCTTGGAGGCGATTTACATAAGGCTGGGCTTTACAAAAAATCAACTATCTTTAAATTGCAAAGGATGCATGCTTTGAATAATGTCATACTTGGCACATGGATAACCCATATTGACATAACGAGCCATCTATATTTGGTGGAGGTCAAAGGTCATTTAGGGTGACCAGGGGTCAAACAGTGTAAACCGTGTTAACACGATATCTCCGTGGGTGAAATTTTGATAAATTTCATACTTGACATGTGGGTGCCACATATTAGGGGAAGAAACTTTTTAGGTTTGGCGAAAATCAAAGTTCACTTGGTATTACCAGCGATCAAACAGTGTTTGCCTTGAACAATGGTCGTAGTCACGATATCTCAAAATGGGTAACTTAAGTTGGCGGATCTCGTACTTAATGTGTTGATAATCCTAAACTGTCAAAGGTCATTCGGTTCCGTCACAAAAGTTTAAACCATGAAACGCTTGTTAACACAATATCTGACGAATGGAAGTTTCAGTTAATATTATAGTCAGTATGTCAGTGTCCCACGTCAGGGTAAAGGAGGCTGTCGTGTTTCGTGGAGTTCAGAAGTAGTTTGGGGTCAATAGAGATTTAACAGTGTCACCTTTTTATACTGCTTATGGACAGGATATCGGAAGAAGATGAAACTTGGAGAGTCTCATACTTGGCTTCATGATACTCCTTTTCAAGTAGATGATGCTTGTTTTGGTATAGGTCAACGGTCAATTAAGGTAACCGGAGGTCAAACTGTGGAAACCCTGTAAGCTTGATATCTCTTGAAGAGATGCATGTATAAATCTCATACTTGGCATATGGAAGCTCAATAGTCAGCGTACGATCTCTGTAATATATGGTGGGGGGGGGGGGGTCAAAGCTATTTCAGGAAACCAGGGGTCAAAATGTATTTACCTTAAAAGCAATGCTTGTCAAGTATATAACATTTAGATCTCATACTTAGCATGTTATGCCTAAATTTAAAGCCAAGTAACTGATTTATAATCAAGTTTTTTTTTTGATATCAAGATGTGTGATTTATGTTCATTTTAACCCTGCAATACGTAACTATAAGCACAGTAACTGGACATGGAACTGTCAACTTGAAACCTCTGTTCTCAAATGATATGAAGAGACAAGGGATCACTGAACAATTTGGCTTTCTGCTTAGACACCTTTACTAATAATTTTGAAGATCGTTCACTATAGTGAAAGTTATCAAGTAAATAAAAGTTTCCTTATTACGACTTTTCTATCAATTCAATTATTTTATCCCTGTCAATTGAGCTGGAGACGGTAGGAGTGAGGGAGAGACAATTGCCACCCTGGGTAATGCCTTCCAGACAACTCTCCTCATGTTACATTCGGAATTGGTTAAAGTAGGATATGTCAGGGGAAAGGAAAAGTAGTCATCTAGTGCTATGTTGTGGCGGACCTCTTGGGTGAGGGTTGGTCAGGCATAAATGTCATGGCCTTCGAGTGCAACATGAAGTGACCACAAGGGTCGTGACAGGAATATAATCAAACCTGGCAAATAACAGGTTAGACGCCTTTAGCATAACTGTAGTCATAACAGGTAACTGTAAGGAAGGATTTGCTAAACTATCAAACCGGCTTCAGAGTGAACATGTGAAATCCAAAAAAGCACAAAAGGAGGACGGAGGCTGTGGTGCTCCCATTAGAGGATTTTCCATTTTCTTGGTTAGCCATACTCAAGATATGTGGGTATGATAAAGTTTGCGACCCCCTACTGCAATCAGTCTCCCCGACGGCTTTCCTTTTGTTGCTCTCAAGGGGCGCAAATTCTTCAATACGAGCACAAAATTTTTGGGGGCGATGTGAGTTTCTTTCCTTTACTTTTACAATTTGCTTTCATGAAGTTAACAGTTACTTCTATCGTACCTAGAAAGCTAGACAAACATAGATATCCTCCACAGTTTTTTGCTAGTTAACGTTAGAAAGTCCATTCCCAATCGCATATTTGTTCTCTCGTATGTAGCACGGCACAATGCACAACAAGTTATCCCCTATCGAGAAAGGTTTATTTTTTCTCAGAACGATACAGATTTTTTCAACATGTATTTCAAATTTTTGGTACCCTTCGCAATCCTACAGATCATATTTATAGACACTAAATCAACAGTACACTGCTATGGAGTAGGCTATGTCAGTGGGGAGTTCACAGTCCTAGCCGGCTTATGACGAAAAAGTGTTCTTGTTTTCATTACTCCAAATATGTATTGTTTGATTGACGGAAGATACTGGTTTCCTTTCTAGTGTATGAAATACCGTGAGTACCTAAATATAACAATAATAGCACCATTTTGCATCTAAGCCACTTTTTTGGTGCAAAGTTGTAAGGTGGCGGGTACACTCTTCTTGCAGATCCCTCTCTCAGGACGGTTGGCTCGAATATTCTTTTTAACATTTGATCATCAGGAAGCCAATTGGCTCATCGAGGACCCTATACCAGAGTGTACAAGCAGCCTTTCATAGGAAATGTTCCTTGCCACGTTGTGCTTGTAACGCACGTTTATCTACTTTTCTTTCGAAGTAATTAAAGTTCCTCAACATGAGACCTCAAAATGGAGGATGTTGGGTTGGACTTTCCAGGTGTAGGAAGTGCCATTTCCTGCAATTTGGGATCCGTTTTGGGAAAAATTATCATGGTACGCTACGCGCCAACTAATGCTGGCACTCTGCTCAAAAAGTATCACAAACCCTTCAAGAGATGACCACTGATCACATACGTCCATTTCTATCCCCAACTCCAAAATACCTCCCTACGCCTATGATGACATCAAGAAGTTCAGAGTAGGTGATTATGTTATGTTTTGTTGCTAACAAACTCTCGTTTTGTTATGCTATTGCAGCTCAGTCAAGGTCATGAGTATACTACAAGCCGTAATTTTTTGTCCCATATACCACGGCATTAATCGTAATGTTAATGGAACGTAGTTACTGTAGGTCATGATTAAGTACACCGATTCATCTGCTTATCCCAGCAAAACGTTTTGCTGTGGGACTGACGTCGAGTTTTCTTCCAATCTGTTAGATTAAGGTCAGAGGGGTATTTTGAGGGTTGTCTTAGGTGTGTCCGCAGTGACTCATCTGTCACTTCCATACTGCATCAGCTGGGCGTCTAAAAATGTGCCACTCCTTTTGTTGAAGTAGGTATGATGCCGGATGGAAACTGAAAATTTGGATGTTGGTTCAAACGACGTCTGATGGACTTCTGTGTCAAAATTAGATGATTTAAAACAAAATGGCAAATGGAAACACATCGAAAATCAGTCCTGGCATTGATGCTGACTCTATTACTGACATTGATCTCTGACAGCAAAATGTCCACTGGCACAACAATAGCTCAATCGAATGAGAGATCTTTTTTTAAACTCAAATGAATGTTCGCAGCTAATATAATTACGGTGGTTCTCTTTGTTTATGTTGCCAAATTGTAGTCAGAGGACTGTGAATTAAGCAGGCCAATACGGGAAGATACTCCGTCTCTGAAAGAGAAAGTAGCTGTTCTACTAGCTGTATTGATGCAAAATTTTGGCGTTAACTTTCAACTGGGTGCTCCAATCAGTGTAACCCGCAGAGAATCACCTCCTGCTGAGCAGCCTTCAGTTCCAGGTATGATGATAACGAGACATATTTTGAAGAAAAGCTGCTTACAAATCTCATGTAACCACAAGCTAGATCATTTTCGGTGATAACACCCACGTCAGCATCACAGCCTAGAATTAAATTGGACATTGGGATATTCACAAGTATTTTTACAAAAGTGTATAAGTTAGTTAAAGTGAGTCTATACTTCTTGTTTTGTATCTTAATTTTTTTTCTTGTTCATAGGAGAAGGATCTATTGCAATCTTGATGCCATAAATGCATTTGTCTCCATATGTTGGTATGTATGTGATGCTTAGTTTTTTTGCTTGTTAAAGCACAGTAGTGCTAACAGTACTAATATTACAACAGTAAGTCGGACAGGCTTTGAATGTGTATCTATGCACTTTACTGGGTTCTTAACTGGAATCATTTTCGGGTGAGACTAAAGGTCATACCAGGTCACGAAATCTTACTTCTTTGAAACCTTGTAAACTAAGTTTTTCAAGAAGACTTAGTTTGATGACCCTTAATCTTATAGTAAGCCTATGTGGATGAACTATTCTGCCTCACTAAGTAGAAAAACTTAACCTTCAAACGGGGTTACAGAGGTCACACCTTTAAAACACTTTTAAATCACACTACCATAATTCAGTATTATATATTTGAATGTACCTGAAATCAGTATATTGGTGCACCTTTTTAGCTGCCGTTCGTTTTGGGGTGCTCCATAACAGAAGCATTGATAACTTATCATGTAAATGGATTATATCAAGAGGGAACACTGCAAAGTTTTTGGTGAAAGTCAAAGGTCATGTGAGGACACCATGCCTAATTATCTGAAAACCAGTTCTGAAAATGATATCTCCAGACAGGAAGCATGAGTGCTCTTCATACTTAGCATTCGCAAAACAAAAAAATAAAAAAAAAACACTCATTTGCATACATGACATGAATTTTTATCAAGTCATATCTGGCTCGATATGGCTATATAAAAGTCGATTTGTGTATCTGGACCGGCATTTCATCAAGTTTTATCTGGCTTGATATGGCCATATAAAACTTGATGTAATGTACCAAGGCACCTGTATCTGGCTGTACATCGATCTGGCTTGATATGGCCATATAAAATCTGTATTTAGCCAGATATATCCAGATATAGATCCATATCTGGATTTCGAGTAAGGATTTCCGTCGCTTGAGGCTATGCTCCAACGATTTTTCTCTTTCAACCTCTAAATATCTTCATCAAAATTGCTTTATCAACTTCCCAAACTTTAATTTGTTTTAAAATGTATACGCTTCTGCGGAATTCACAGGCATTGGTGACGATATATTCACCTCAGGTTGTGCTTCAGTCTGTAGTAATATAGTACTTTGATTTGCACATTATAGTAATATTACGTATATATACGTGATGTAACTATCACAATGACTTCCATCTCGCTGCGTGGCAACAGTTTGCACATGAAACTTGCGCAATGGCCGAGTTTGCTTACGTCGTGTCACTAGTGTCAAAATGTACTCACATGTACTTTTTCTAATTTTCTAATTTGCATTCCCTTCCGTGTGATTGGTCAGCGTAACGATATATGTGATTTTCTAGCATAAAAGTGTAGCCTGTAAACATATTTATGTATCTTTTAACCCGGTTTAAGCAATTAATTAGTTAGTTTGTGCAAATAAAACATGTACCATACCTATTGTTTTCAAGCAACAACTACATGGTTCAAAAAGATTTCAGTTGTAACATAATCTAAATTCTTCATCAAAAGGGGGGTCCTGTTTTATTAAGAAAAAGTAGGTCAAGCTTGATAGAGGTAAAAGGTCATTTGGTGTTTCCACAGGTCAAATCGTGTTAACTTTGAAAGTGCATGTAAACAAGATATCAAAAGAAGGTAAGTTCATGGAATCTTATACTTGCCATACAGAGACTACAAATTAAGAAATGATCCCTGTTGTCTTTGGAATAGGTCAAAGGCCGTCTGAGGTCACAGGAGGTCAAACTGCCGAATTTTGTACACATAGATTCGAGAAAAGGTAAGGGATAATTTGATCAATGTGTAATGTTGGCCCCCTGCCTCTCATCCTAGTCCCACTGGAACCGCACTGAAAGTTACTCTGGTTTTAGTGAGAACTTTTATATGTTCATTTGGCTTATTATAAACACCAAATTAGCTCTGCGAATCGACTTCCAGTAAACATGCAGATTTTTTCACAAGCGATCGTCTTTGTATACAAGTAAAGATGAAACGAATAATTTCATGAATGACATTTTCTTGTTGCAGAAACTAAAACTGACAAACTTTCATGTTCTTTTCGTTGACACATTTTGGTACATGAAAGAGAGGATTACATTGGATCCATGCACCAAATGTAGGAGCAAAAACAGAACAGTGACATGTAGTATAGAATCATGCGTAGAAGATCCAGAATGTCCTCCAGAAGAGACCATACTCCCACCAGGGAATGTTTTCCTCGTTGTGTTGGTAATAAATTAATCCATAGAAACTTTTCCTTCTTTGTGAAATAGACTGGGAACCAAGAATGTTTATTGAACAAGCAAACTAGAAACTTTTACCATCTACAGTGCAACTTTAAGTGTTCTTGAATACAGATATGATTTTAGAAATTTTTTTAACTTAGGTAAGGAGTCACAGTTTCTTATAGATACTGGGAGGCTTTTTCACATTTGAGGGGCAGCGAAGGTGAAAGTTCGTTTGTAGACAGTTTTGAGTGTTTTGAGTTTTTTTTAGTGTCTTTCACGTGGTGGATGCTAAGGAGCAAAACAAGATGACAGATAGCTCGGAGCAGTTCCTTGAAGGCACTGGAATACAGTAACCAAGATTTCTGAAAGTTATTCGCTCTTTCACCGGCACGCAATGTAGTTTTTGAAGGCAGGGTGATGCATGTTCATATTTAGTAGCACCTCACATTAGCTTTGCTGCCCAATTTTGGACACGTTGTAGGCGTGACAGCACCTCACTATCCTCAACACTAAGGACTACACTGGAGAAGCCGAGGACCAATGAAAGGACGCTAAGTTTTATGCACGTATTAATTTTAACCCAATCACCATTTTTGATTCCATCACTAAAGATCTTTTGAATGGACTTTCAGGACACATCACTGGTACGGTAAGAGAGCTCCTCCCCTCCAAACCCAAAATAGGTTATTAACAGTAACAGGGATTTCATTGATTCCACTCCAGATTTAGACAATCAGGAGCGTAGCGAAGGCGTTTTCTTTGGAGGGGGGTGGGGTGTAGAGACTATGTTTTGACGACAGATCTGGTAATGCGTAGCGCGGAAACGAGCTTTAGCGGGTGGGGTCCAGGGGCCCGCCTTAGGGCCCATGGTGGAGTCTAGGGGCAAAGCCCCGTGGGAGGGGGCAGGGGGCGAAGCCCCGGAAACTCTGAGGTTTAAGCATATCTCTGGGTGAAAAATTTAGTCTCAGGATAGATATATTTTTGTTCATAATGCATCATCAAATGCAAAGATTCCCCATAATTTTGATGTATTAGGTGATTCCACTCATCAAGCCGCCATGGTTTTTAAGCGGTTGGGATCCAGAGTTCCGTCAGAGTTTCAGCTAGGACGCTTTCTCAATGCCACATTTACTGATCTGCGGCCTGGGGGAGGGGTTTAAGGGGAAGGGGTGTTCCCCTCCCCACTCAAATGGTGCAATATTTGAGTGGATTTCTGCCATAATGAGGAACCTCGAAATTTACACCCGGGTAGAATTTGCTTGTCAGTTTTTATTGTACGACATTTGTCGCCGTTTATGCGACATTGTCGCACAAATATAGTGGCTGGCTAAAACACTGGGCCCGCCTTAAGGCAACTGGTGGGGGTCTAGGGGGCGAAGCCCCCGGAATCTCTGAGGTTTTAGCATAATCTCTGGGTAAAAAATTAAATCTCATGATAGGTATGTTTTGGTTCATAATGCATTATCCAATGCAAAGATTCCGGATAATTTTAATGTATTAGGCTATTCGTCCCGTCATACCACTATACTTGAGGAGCTGGACCTGTCGTTCGGAATTGAAACACTATGCATTCAGCATTTGAACACTAGACGCGTCAGGCGTTCAAATACGGTACATGTTCAAATAGACCTCCGGCGTTCAGAAAGGGAGAAAAAGTGTTTAGAACCTTAACACAAGAGTTCAAAATATGCTTTGAACGCCAGGACGGGTTCTTTATCTGTTTCATTTTGCTGTTCAAAAGTTAAAAGCCTGAGACTGCAGTAAAGGGAAGACACGCTCGGCACGCATTATTTTCTTCCCCAGGATGTTTTTGGGTAAACCGGATCCTCGGGGGTTTGCAAAATGTGTTTGAAGTCAAAGTTAGGGTTTAGAAAACGTTCTAAGGATGCCTACTCCATGGGTAATAGGATACTGCTCCCCATGGTGATGATAAAAGTGAGGAATAATGTGCAGAAAGTGATTTTTCAAGAATGTCATATGACCCGAAATAGTGCGCCTATATGGAAGCCTTTAATTACCTTCATGGTGGCGCTAGGATTTGCCCGACGGGGGGGGGGGACAACAACCCAAAGCCTCACCGGGCCGATAGAGTGCCGAAACGATATCCGAAGGAAAAATTTGGCGCGCGAAGCGCGCCGAAAATTTTGGGCTCTGTTTCGAGAAAATTTGAAAATTTTGGGCTCTGTTTCGAGAAAATTTGAAAATTTTGGGCTCTGTTTTGAGAAAATTTGAAAATTTTGGGCTCTGTTTCGAGAAAATTTGAAAATTTTGGGCTCTGTTTCGAGAAAATTTGAAAATTTTGGGCTCTGTTTCGAGAAAATTTGAAAATTTTGGGCTCTGTTTCGAGAAAATTTGAAAATTTTGGGCTCTGTTTCGAGAAAATTTGAAATTTTTGGGCTCTGTTTCGAGAAAATTTGAAAATTTTGGGCTCTGTTTCGAGAAAATTTGGAAAAATTGGGTTTTTACCATGGAAAATTTGAAAAAATTGGGTCTTTAGAGAAGAAAATTGGAAAATTTGGGGGTTTTATTGAAGAATTTGCCCTAATTTAGACCAAAATTAAGTAAATCGTCGGGGCGACTGGCCGTTGTCGGAGACTACATATTTTATCATATACATAACAGCTCCTCGACGAAATCGGAAAATTTCCCCGTCAGGGGGATGGCCCCCACCTGGCGCAACCACAAATTCCCTTTCTTTCTCTGAGATGCCGACGGACTTAGTCACTCGTCCATTTACACCGACGGCCGTTGAAATGGCCTTATACGGCCGTCACACGCATAATCAATTTGCCGACGGGCCTTCAACTTGAATGAGCCAGTTAGATGAAGAGCTGAAAATCGAAATAGCCGATAACAGCCTGGCCACGCGCTCCCGTTTTCTCTTTCTTTTTTCCCTCCATTCTCCGTCTTCCTTTTTACTCCCTTTCTTTCCCCTCTCTTCTCTCTTTTCTTCCTCCTTTCCTCTTTTCCTCTTCTTTTCCTTTCCCTCTCCCCTTTTTGCCGACAGACCAAAAATTTGCCGACGGCGACCAAATATTGGGGGGTGTGAAACCCCCCGCTCGCTACGGCCCTGTAGACAATTTTACCGCCTAGCTAGGATTTACTCCGTAAAAGTAACTGTTAGACCAATTATTTTGGGTGTTGGGACCCTCACTGAGGGTCTTTCAGGTTATGTTGACAGTATTCTTAACCCCTTGCTTCACAAAATTCCGTCTTATTTACAGGATACTGCACACTTTCCTAGAACCATTTGTAAAATAGGTACTCTCCCCACAGAAGCTCTCCTTGTCACCATGGATGTTACGACATTGTATACTAATATTCCACATGAGGAGGGCGTAGGCTTTGCATGTAAAAACTTTGTTTTTGATCACACTTCAGATAGAACCCTCTCATGCCACCTTTCCAAAATTATTAACTTCATCCTTAAAAACAATTATTTTACTTTTCATGGCAACTTCTTCCATCAAATCAAAGGCACCGCCATTGGACACAAAAATGGCACCAAGTTATGCCAGTATTTCCATGCATAAACTCGAGACTGGAATGCTATCTAGCTTCCCCTTAAAACCAACACATTACGATTGCTACATCGACGATATTTTTTTTTCGTTTGGACCCATGGTAGGGATGCCCCTGAACTTTTTAAAGACCATTTAAAGTCTTTCCATGAAAGTGTTAAATTTATTTTTGAGGTTTCAAACCATCAAATAGCTTTCCTTGACGTACTGGTAAAACTACACGCAGGAACGATCTCGACTTCCCTGTATTGCAAACCCACAGACAAACATCTCCTGTTACATTTCGATAGTGTCCACCCTAGGAAACTTAAAAAGTCAATAGTTTATAGTCAATGTGTTCTCACCAAACGTATTTGGTCTGACCCCGCTGACTACGATAGTTCGATTTCTTCCCTCACCGGTTACCGGCTTTCTAACGAACGGCTCCATCCACATTTTCAAACAAGGTATACTTAAAGTGCTTCAATTAATCGCCAGGAACTTTTATCCTATAAAACTAAAACCCCCAATACGCGTATACCCCTTGTGCTTAAGTACCATCCCCTAATTCCCAATCTTGCAAGTACCTTAAAGCAAGCTTTCGCCCCCCTCAAAGACGATCCAGCCCTTTCGGGCATTTTTTCCCACCCCCTCTCCTAGCATTGCGCCAGCCCCCTAACCTTGGGAGACTTCTTACTTCCTCCAAATTACTGACCTCAGACTACGTCTCTAAGGGCAACACTCACTGCAATAAAAAATATGCCAAATCTGCAAGCATATTCATTCATTCATTCATTCATTCATTCATTCATTCATTCATTCATTCATTCATTCATTCATTCATTCATTCATTCATTCATTCATTCATTCATTCATTCATTCATTCATTCATTTGTTTTTCCACGTTATCAAAAAATATACAGACAGAAGTATCAAACAAAATAATATGTGGATGGAAGTGAACTTAAAACCCTTGTGGGCTTTACAAAGAAGATCACTCCCGTAAAAGAAAAAGCTTAATTAGAAAAACCAAAACAATCAGTACCTTATAATACCATTCCCATTTACTTCAACCCTTCCCAACCCTTCCCTAACCCATCCGTATGCATGATAATGAATTACACCCATTGGTTATACTGATAAAGTAAACGTACATTAAAAAAAAGAACTGTCCCTTCAATACTGACAAATTTAGTAATTCTGAAGGCATTTTCTGAAAGAAGCAACAGAATGTTTCGCATGAAGACCATTTGGTAATGAATTCCACAGCTAAATAGAAATATACCTAAGACTGAGCTGACTGCGAGATTTACGATGCAATGTATTTCGAAGTTTGTCTGCGTGGCGTGTGTCGTGATTATGAATTGGGAGATTACACGTATAAAAAGAAGAAAACGAGCCAGGAAGAAGATTATTTAGACAACGATAGGTGAAGGTAGCTACATTTAAGGACATGAGATCCTCTAACTTAAGTAAATTTAAAGAAGAAGACATTTCATTGGTGTTACTGCGTGGTAACGCACAGGTGATGTTCCTAACGGCTCTTTTTTGAAGGATATGCAATTTATTTAAATTTGTCTTAGTTGTACCAGACCAAATCGATGAGCAGTAAGAAAGATGGGGCAATACGAGGCTAGGATAGATAGATCTCATAATTTTGGGGGGCGGTATGTGCTTTAATTTTGATAAAATTCCCATACCTTTGGAAATTTGGTTTGAAATATGGCCAACATGATCCCCCCAGGAGAGATTAGCATCAATATGTAAACCCAAAAATTTAGTACTATTAACCCTCTCCAGAGGAATACCATTCATAACAACATCCATATCAGTATTAACAGTAGGCCTACTATAATTAAACAAAATATAGTGCGTCTTTTCCACATTAATAGACAATTTGTTTGAAGCAAACCAATCATAAAACCTTTGCAGCTCATTACACACTGTTCTTTTCAAACTATGTATATTGCTTTCAGTGAAAAATATGTTCGTGTCGTAAGCAAAAAGAACCAAGGAACATTTTTTCGAAATTTTACAAATATCATTCACATACAAAATGAAAAGCAAAGGTCCTAAGATGGAGCCTTGGGGAACACCGCCTTTTACAGTAAGTTTGCTTGACCATGTTCCATTTACAGTTGTTAACTGCTGCCTATTTGACACGTAACTAGAAAGCCAAGAATGAGCACGACCTCTTATTCCGTAATGTGTGAGCTTATGTAGTAAAATGCTATGATCAATCGTGTCAAAGGCTTTGGAAAGGTCAAGAAATACACCAATACAATATTTACTACTGTCCAAGGCACTGTATAGCTTATCAATAGCGTCGGCCAGTGCCAGTGCAGTTGAGTGACCTGGCCTGAAACCATATTTATTATCATGTAGTATACTAAATTTACTTAGAAATTTGTTCAGTCTATTAAACATTAATCTCTCAAGGATTTTTGAAAAGCAAGGCAAGACTGATACAGGGCAATAATTACAAAGAGTGTTGGTATTTCCTTTTTTAAAAAGTGGGATAACTTTGGCTAGTTTAAGTTTATCTGGAAAAGTTCCAGTACTGAGAGACAAGTTGAAGATGTGACAAAGAGCCCTTAAAATCCAGGGTATAATTTTTTGACTATATTAGGTTTTAGATTATCGACACCGGCTGCTTTTCGTGGATCTAGTGAATCAATGGTAATTTTTTCAACCTCGTCCACTGTTGCTGGAAAAAGAAAAAGAGAGTTGGGATTTGGATCACTAAGGTAACCACTGGGAAGTGTAGCAGAGTGAATTTTTGCAGCTAAAGAAGGACCCAAATTTACGAAATAATCATAATAAAGCTATTGGCAATTTCTTGTTTGTCACTGACTGTGTTATCGCCAATTCTAAAAGTATCAGGCAAATTTACATTATTATTGTTATTTAGCAGCTCATTCACAATTTTCCAAGTTCCTTTCATGTCATTTCTGTTCTGCTGAAACTTATCAAAATAATAGCTCTTCTTAGCAATTCGAATGACATGATTCATTTTATTACGAAATCTAGTATAAATTAATTTATTGGCAACAGATGGGTTTCTCAAAAATTGTTTGTAAAGTCTATTCTTTTTCTTTATGGAAGAAATAATCCCTGACGTGATCCATGGTGAACTCTTTTCCCCTTTACCTTTACCTTTAATACGTATCATAGGAAAACATGCATCATGGATATCCCTAAACATATCATAAAAAGTATCGAAGGCCGTATTTGTATCATTCTTACTTAATACATGCTCCCAATTTATGGCAGAAATACGTGAAACAAACATGCGAATGTTATCTTCTGAAAAATTTTGAATATACACATCACGTCTTTTTACCGACGTCTTACATTTAAAAAAGTATTAAGAAATATTGGAAAGTGGTCACTTGTATCAGTAACTAATACGCCAGCTCTTAACTCATGACTTGTATCATCAATAAACGAAACATTACTCAATATGTTATCAATTAATGTAGCTGAACTGTTTGAGACACGGGCTGGTTTATTAATGACTGGAGAAAAGCCGCAAGTGTACAAAGTGTGCAAAAAGTTTGAAGAGTCCTCACTCAAGAGTATCTATATTGAATTCTCCAAGAATGTAACAGTACTTTTTCTCTCTAGAGATTTTATACAGAGTGTCACACAAATAATCATTGAATTGTGAAATATCCCCGTTTGGTGGACGATAAATAACACCGACGATAACATTAACATTGCAATATGGGGCAGTCATTTCAACAAAAAGACTCTCGACATTATCGTTAAAGAAAGAAAGGTCTACACGTTCTGAGTAAGTAAAATCACGACGGACAAACAAGCAGATACCCCCTCCTTTTCTGTGAGTACGATGATGTTCAATAAGGCTGTAATTATTGATATTAATTAAGGGTGACACATTATTGTTCAGCCACGTTTCAGAAAAAGCGATGACAGCGAAATTACGTTTTATGATGGAAAGATAGTCAACAATAGTGTTAAAGTTTTTATTGAAACTTCTACTATTCATATGAAATACATTAAAGCCTTCATTCGATAACATATTAAACTTATCTACATCATAATAGCAACAAGCATCTGTATTTCCACAATCAAAATCAAGGGTATACGTTCTAGGTAGCATAACACGAAGAAAAGGCGGAACAGAAACCCACAGAAGAAAAGAAAAGAAAAAAAAAAGAAAGAAAACGTCACCAACTCAAATGTAAAGCAGGTGAAGAGTAAAATCACTCGTTTACTCGTAAACAGATGATAGACATAACTAGGTACAAGGGAAAGCAGGCTTATACGGTATTGCTAGTATAGCAAACAATGGCTATGCAGCTATCGGGACGTTGCAGCTGAATTGTTCTACAGATTACCTCATACTATTGTGTGTACGATCCTCCGAATCCTTACTGTCGGTATGGGCCTCGCGATGACTTAAAGTAATATGGTGTGAACGGTGATTGCGATGTTTAGTTGTCTAGATCGCTGGGGTCCCTTATTTTTTTTTAACATTTCTTTCATCACTTTTGAAGAGGGCAAAAATTTTCCCATCAAAATGGCACTCCGTTTATGTACGTTAGTATCCGTTTAGTCTCCTGTTCTCCTCCGCCGACTTCGTTTCATGACCGGGAACGTCCGGTATGAACGGCCAGAGATTTTGAACATGCACAAAACTTGAACCGGACGTCGACCGAAAAAGGTCTCCCTTACGTATTCGTTACTTATCCGTTAAGCTTCCGTTTTATCATTTTCTCGTGCGTTTCTCATGCTGGACTTCTCCGTTAGCGTCCGTTCGTCTCCGGTGATTGCTACTGCTCACCGGATCATTACCGGACAACAAACTGATGAAACGTAGAAGTACAGTACCTATATCGAATGTTCGACGGACACTAACGCATAAGTTACGGAAGCGTAAAGGAATAAAACTAACAATGAACGGATAGGTAACGTACGTTTAACTGAAGAAACGAAAAAACACAGGCAAAGAAACGTATAGGGGACAGACATAGACCGTAGATGTAGCGCACTTGCATCCTGTTCCCTCCTCATATCACAACTGGGGAGAGGTTCCCCAACTAATCATGCATTCTGCTCCTGCAACCTCTACTGTCAACACCTACTACAACCTAGTTCAAAGCAAACATCATGGACCCTTCAGAAAGATTCAAGCTTGAGACCACAGTGTTATTTTTGAAAGCACATATGCATGTCATTGAAGCCAACATCAAGTACTATGAACATGTCAAGGAGAGAAGGAAGAGGGGGGGCGGGGGGTTCTGCGTAAATGCTGATCTAGGGCCTGGCAAGGTCCAGAGAGAAGACGGCAGTTTGGTGTTTATGGCCAACTAATGCAGGCAGGAGCTGAGAGCGCCAAGACTTCTGAATTCGGGTCTCCGAAGGCCCAGGCTCTCTACCCGGTACTCGTCAGTCACGTGTCCGTTAGCGATACGTTGTATCCGTTTATTTTTCGTTTTTTCTCCGTTGCTTCGTCGGTACTAGTCCGGTCTGTCCGTTAGTTCTCCGGTACTCCTACGTTTTGTACGTTCTTTATCCGTTAATTGTCTGTTGTTATTTCGTTCACATCCGTTTGTCAGTCCGTTGTTCATCCATTCCTGTCCATTCCTTGTCCGTTTGTTGTTCGTTTTTACCGTTCAACTTCCGTTACTATGTAACCCCCGAGATGCAACCGCGACAACTTTTGCCAACGGAAAAGACCGGATGAGTGTTTTTCGCGCGTACTCTGTCCGTTTGTGCAATCTGGTGAGATGTAATAGGGCCTTAACAAAGACCTTGGTCTTCTACATCAGTACACGTTCCAGCAAACAATTTAATCACTTTTGTTTGTCTTTACTTAGTATACAGCTCTTTGTGCAATTATTGTACTCATTTTACCTTAAAGCACCTTAAAGCAAGGTGTAATGTGCCGTTATATCATTTCTTTTCTGGCTTAACACCGAGTCACGGGAGGTGGGAAGCTCGATTAATTTCTTTGGAAATAAGCTTGTAAGGGTACCCACACTCCAGTAGGGACTGAACCAAATGCCTAACGGCTTTCTCGTAATCGGCATGGTCCGAGCATATACGTTTAAATCTGAGCAGTTGACTGAAAATAATCGATCTTTTAATGTGGGATGGGTGGAAGCTGTTGTAATTAAGGTAGGTAGGCCTATCTGTGGGTTTCCTGTAAAGGGAGGTTTTGAGGCCTGACTGGATTAGGCTTACCATAACATCCAGGAATGGAACTTTTTCGGCTGATATTTCAACTGTGAATTTGATGGAAGGATGGGTGGAGTTTGCTTCATGTTAAAATCGTCGAGAGAGGGGCGGCCATGGGTCCAGACTAAAAATATGTCATCAATGTAACGGGCATAAAACAGAGGTTCAAAGCTGCTCTTGTCGATGAACTGCGTTTCAATTAACGCCATGAAGAGGTTGGCAAAACAAGGAGCCATACGGGTTCCCATGGCCGTCCCGCTCACTTGCACGTAACACTTATCATTAAAAACAAAATTACTATGAGTCAATATGAACGAAATTAAGGAACATATCACTTCCGTGGGGATGTGGGTCACAGGGAAAGAGTCCAAGAATTTGCCGCAGTTCGTTGCTATACGAACAACAGTTAATTTTAAAGCTTAATTCCCATACAACAGGTCTCAACAAAGACTTGGCTTTCCTATCCCACTACTCTCTCAATAAGCTAGTCCCTTCTACTCTGTAAGTTCATTTATCATTTCTGACGAAGATCTCAGGGAGATCGAAACGTAAATATACCTACGTGCTACTAATACTTGTTGGATTTCAGTGTTATCTCTTGCTGTTATTCCTTTGTAACTCAGTTTCCAACACACGGTATACGTCCAACTGTATAATCATGTTATATATATATATATATATATATATATATATATATATATATATATATATATATATATATATATATATATATATATATATATATATAGATAGATAGATCGAAAGTGTAAATAGTAACACATTCGATCTTGAATTTTATACCAATCCTAGGACAGAGCATAGGGGGCTACAAATACCTCGTGTGATTCAATTTTCTCTCCTTGTTACCATGGTAGTCCCGAAGCGGGAATGAGTTATCAGTAGGTCGAGGTTGATAGATCGAAGTTAGCATGTAGGTCGAAAGTGTTAATAGTAATACTTTCGATCTTGAATTTTATACCAGTCCTAGGATAGAGCATAGCCTGTGGTAGCCTGTGATAGAACATAGCCTGTTTTTCTAGTCAACATCATTAGGTTCCTAAGCAATAAACAGTCGTTTTGAATGTCAGAACAGTGTTTCGTACTCGACTGTCGGCAACTAGCTAGACATTAAAGCATTGTTCCAAATACTCCTTTTTGTTGGGGTTGGTGTAGGTTTGAATGAGGTTGCCTACATATTACACAAAGGAATTCAATGCCCTTTAGTTCAATAATCCCCAATTAAACATTTTAGTCTCCACTCTGAGGGCAATCTTAATTGGATTAGCATAAATTAAAGTTTTCGATGGATCTCCAACTAATAACACCTCCCTGGTTTAATTAACATTTTCCCGATAAAAAGGCGTTTTACTAACATATGGAACTAAGGGGCAGGAATTTGGAAAAGGTCTCTCCGAAGAGGGGTGGTGAGGGAGGAGGCATACGGAACCGACGGCATGTATGCGAAGATCAAGCCATTTTCTCTGGTCACACGCCTTGACTTTGGTGTATGGGACATCTGTTGAGTTGTATTAACATTTGGTCGTGACAGGTGGGGAGTGGTGCTTTTGTTGTAATTTAGCTACTATCTTTAGATTAATGGGCTGAAGGCATTTATGCGAAGACCGAACCATGCTCTTTGGTCACGCTATGACTTCGGTTTAAGGGGTATCTATAAAGTAGTGTGAAGGTTTTCCCCTTGGCAAGGTGGGTAAAGAAGTGTTTTTGTAAAAATGTGTAACTTCAGTCTCTAGATAGGAGGACGAGAGGCATGTATGCAAAGACCAAGCCATGTTCTTTGATCACGCTATGACTTCGGTCTATGAAGTGTAAGTAGTGTTAACTTTTCGGTTTGTGGAATTTGGAGCAGGGACCGGTGCTTGTGTTTAATATATATGTAGCTTTTATCTTTAGATAAAAATGATCGGGGGCATGTATGCGAAGGCCAAAGCCATGTTTTTTCACGCTATGACTTCGGTCCATAAGATGTCTTTTAAGTAGTGTAAATGATTGTTTCTTAAAACAGTGGGGGTGGGGACCGGTGCTTTTGTTAAAAATATGCAGCTTGTATTTTTACATAAAAAGGAGTGGAGGCATGTATGCGAAGACCAAGCCATGTTCTTTGGTCACGCTATGATTTCGGTCTATGAGGTGTAAGTAGTACTAACTTTTCGTTTCATGGAACACTGGAGCAGGGGCCTTTGCTTGTGTTAAAAATATGTAGCTTTTATCTTTAGATAAAAAGATCGGGGGCATGTATGTGAAGACCAAGCCATGTTCTTTGGTCACGCTTTAGCCTCGGCCTATGAGGTGACTTTAGTTGTGTACAAATTTTGTTCTTAGAACAGTGGGAAAGGAATGCATTTGTTAAAAGTATTTAGCTTTAAAATCCGTAGGTAAGAGTGCTGGAGACATGCATGCGAAGACCAAGCCATGCTCTTATGTCACGCTATGACTTCGGTCTATGAGGTGTAAGTAGTGTAAACTTTTCGGTTCGTGGAACATTGGGTAGGGACCGGTGTATTTGTTAAAAATTTGTAGCTTTTATCCTTAGATAAAAGGGCTGGGGGCATGTATGCAAAGGCCAAGACATGTTCTTTGGTCAAGCTATGTCTTCGGTTTAGAAGGTGTCTTTTAAGTAGTGTACATTTTTGGTTCTAATAACAGTGGGGTAGGGATGCATTTAATTGTTACAAATATTTACCGCAGCTTTGAAATCTTTAGATAAGAGTGTCGGATGCATGTATGCGAAGACCAAGCCATGCTCTTTGGTCACGCTATGACTTCGGTCTATGAGGTGTCTGTTATAAAGCAGGGTAAACTTTTCGGTTCGTGGAACATTGGGGATTGGGGCCTATACTTTTGTTAAAAATATGTAGCTTTTATCTTTAGTAAAGTATGCCGACGGCATGTATAAGAAGATCTAGCCATGTTCTTTGGTCACGCTGTGACTTTGGTCTATAGCCTATGAGGTCTGTAAAAAATTTCGTGAAACAATCGAGTAGGGTGCTTTTGTTAAAAATATGCAGTTTTTTCTTTGGATTTGAGGGCGGGAGGCATGAATGAGAAGGCCAAACCATGTTTTTAATCACACTGTGACTTTGTTTTATGGGATGTCTCTTATGCAGTGTAGTAAACTATTTCTTCGTAGCAGGGTGGGGTAGAAAGTATTTTTGTAAAAATGTGTAGCTTTATCTCTAGATTAGAGGGCTGAAAGAATCTATTCGAGATCAAGCCACGTTCGTTGGTCACGCTTTGACTTCGTTCTATGGGGTATCTTAATAGTTTAGCCGTTTGGATCATGGCAGGGTGGGGTAAAAGCTACTTTTATAAAAAAAAAGATGCAGCTTTCAGCTTGCTTGTGTTTGGTACATAATTTCCATTCTGTTGAAGAACTCATTGTTTCGGTCGTGATCAAGTAAAAAATGTCAACAGCCTTTTCATTACTTGGTTACTGATATGAGTTTGTATGACTGCATACATTTTATCAGTATCGTGAATCCTTTCTGCTTCTTATTTTTGTTTTGCATTGCTCTGGTCCTCGGTTGCATCACACGAGGGTGGTTGTACCTAGGCCTAGCAATAAAAAGTCACGCACTCGCCACCTACAGCCCTTAAGCCGAAATGAGTATGCCTATCACCCGGGCAAGTATATTTACATCTGAATTATTACCAACTCAATTTATATAAGAGGGTGCAAAGGTGAATATTAATCTAGAGATTTGGAAATAATAATTTTCCTCACAATTGTTTTTTCGAGGTAATGAACAGCTCTCGCTATATTGCTTAGTCCGGTGAGGATGTAAGAGAGGGCCACACAAAGTAAAGGAAAAAAGACGGGGAAAACAAAGAAAAAAGAAAGACGAAAGAAAGAAAAAGAAAGGAAAATATAACAAAAAATCTAAAGACGTATTCAAAATATATATTTCTGCCGAGGATGGCAGAGCTTCTATTTGAGATCATCTCTTTAAAAATCCACTAAGGAGGTTGACGACAAGAATAGGGTCACAAGGATCGAAAACAGGTGAATGGCTGGGCAATGATGCTAGTAGACAGACTCATGGATGTGAAACTAATGATATTCACTATGGAGACACGGCTTGCTGCAATTACCTGTAAATTTGTGTTAAAGAATCAAAGTTGTACAATTCATAATGAAACGTGTTGCATTAGATTTCCACCCATCGTGAGCCACCTCGGCCCTCCCCTCGAAATTTCTGGATCTCCGCCGATGCTCATGCAGTTTATACATTGGGTTTGGAGGAAATATGTGATCACAATATTACAGATTTGGGACTGAAAATTAAAGTGTAGGCCTACTCCACCAGCTAAACAGTGCTCACAGTCTTCGCAAATTCATATTTGTTCTTCCAAGAGGCTTATAAATGTTGTCATACTTTAGAAAATATATGCCGATGATTATCAATTACCGACTTTGAAACATCCATGTCGCTAATTGAGTGGCTTGCAGAACATTACGACGTAAGACTGCATAAGGTATACACTACCAATGCAAATTCTTAACGGTGTATATACAGTGCTGTGCAGAATTCAGTATGTTCTGTTTATCTTACAAATATTTGAAGCTCAGAAACAGTCTTGCCAAGTCAAAAGTTTGGTGATGTCAATGCTCTCGTGGTGAACTTTTTGTTCAGCAGATTGATTGATTTGCTTGAAGGATTTTAGTTTTACTTGGCTTTACAAGAACTCTAAACATGTAGAAACCGGAGGACAGGATGCAAAGTCATTGTCATTTTTAATTTTCTCAATTGTTATGCATGTCTGATGGAGGCAGAGTTGATACTGAACAAGAACAATTCTCTTCAAAGTATACTTCTATATTAACATGCCATAGTGTTCAGGTGTTTGTAAGAGCTGATCTCCATAGAGCCTACAATCTTCTTGATATTCTGTTTTACTAATAACAGACTTTGAAGACTACCTAATGCTAAGTTTACACTATGTTCCGGGCGGGCACGGCAATCACGTTTCTGGCCACCGTGGTCAAAACAGGATGGACTTGAGACAACGTGGGGGAACGGGATTGACAAACGTGACAGGCCGTGGTTGCCGTGGAAGCCGGGGAAGATTTTTTAACCGTCAAAATTTTGCCACGGAAGTCACGGTTCTGATTAAAACCTAGTAGGCCGTAGTAAAACGGGGTGAACGCGACAAAAGGTGACTCTACGTAATACGCCGTAACAAAAGTGGGAGGCGCACTATACGGCACATTGCAAAGATATTACAAGCATAGATTCCAAACTCAAATGGCGCGTTGACTCCTCATGGAGCCCAATATATCGGGGCGGAAGTGCTGATCACTGCTCAGTCGTTTTGAAAACAAACAGGCCAATGGATGTCTTACAAAAGTATTAATACTTGTTATTTCGGAATGTTGTTGACTGAAGAATTACTACGCCTCAACAAATTCCACTTGAACAAGAATAACTTATTTCTTCAACGCGGCATCCCACATATTTACACTTGAACATGAACGCACAATGACTGGTTTTGCAAGTTCATGGACATTCATTGGTCAGTTTCTACGGTATCTTCAAGTGACGCACTTTTATATGCGCGTTCAATTACTTACGCGCTCACAACGGGAAAGCAACTAGCGCGTTTGTTTCCAGAGGGCGCAGAACTGGTGCGTCAAGTATTCCGGATAATACACAGAGAAATTTACTCTGCGCGTATAGAACGCGTTGTAAAAGCCCACGCACGCCAACTTCTTTTAGCAACGGAAATTTTCTGTAACGCGCACTTTATTTTGTACGCATGCAGATCACCGAATAGAACGGCGCGCATGTCAATTTTTCACTTCCGCCCCGATATATGCGTCTCCATGAGGAGTTACTGAACAGTGTAGGTATAGAGCTTATGCACGTGACGTCAGCGCGTTTCAAATTTGGCTTACTGGATGGAACTGCCATACGTAGTAGGTGTGGTAAAGATACGCGCTCACGACAGCACCTTAGTAACAATTGTTGCACAATGTACGCCTGGATGGAATAATAGAGAAAAGTGACGTAGGTGCATAAGCTCTTATGGAGTTTGGAATCTATGCTTATAATATCTTTGGCACATTGCGTTCTACTAAGGTCTGTCGCAGCGCGCTCGGTCTGGGAGGGAGTTTACAAAGGCGGCCGGAAAGGAAATCTTCATCAACAAAACTTGAATACTGATGAAAAATGGCCAAATTCCACGGCGCACTACGTTTGGGACAAACAGGATCGCCGTGTCCGCCGGGAACATAATGTAAACCACGCATAACAGAAGTGTTAGTTTGTTACACTTTCTTCCAGATTGTTATGTGAATTTCAATCACGATTGAGCTTCGTTTCTAAAACAGTTTTATGGATAAAACACAGTATTGTTAATTTGCTGCGTTTATTTACAATAAAGTTGACCTTTTGTTTGGAGACCGGGTTACCCTTTCCTCTCAGAATTTAATGTTTGTATCACATATGGAGAAATGTTTTGAGCTGAGGGCTTTAGGTAATAAATCTGCTTAAGCAAACGTATACTTGTTTTTATAGTTTGCAATTAATCATTAACAAGTTTTTGTCATTTTTCAGTTCTTTCATTAAATAGAGTACGATTAAGATAGGGGGGGGGGGACTTAGACTGTAAGGGCCAGGGACTATTGGAGGGCTACCGTACCCAAAGGACTTGTCTCCCTTGACACCTGAAAGTCTAAAACTAAGGGTACAAAACGTTTAATTTCCTTCTTAGGCAACTGATTCAAGGGAACTTAATAAACGCATTTTGTTGAAACTCGAATTCGATTTCAGTGTCCTGTTGTCGAAATGTTACTAAATGAATATCCACATCTCTTACTAATGGTGAACTTAAAGTAAGTAGGCGTATCAAGATTCAAATCAATGGCCTCTGTTGTTTCAATGTTACACTGAAACTTTCGTTTCTTTTATGTATTGGAATAAGATTTTGGGACCAATTTCTAATCAATCCGAGATCAAACCAATAGGTTAAAAAAATGCTGCTAGGGCATGTAACAGCCAACCAGCAATGGTCAAAATAGGCGAACTCCTTAGTAGTTATTAAAAGAAAAAAAACGGGTGAATTCCAGAGATATCTCTTTCTATTTCATTGTTTTAGTCGCATCACGAAGCACAAAGCTTGAATAAAAATTGCATCCTTACCTTAAAAAGGGAACCATTGCGTTTGCTTTAAAGAAAATTTTCATAATATTTTTTAAAACCAATGTTAATAGATACAGAATGATGGACAATTCAGAATAAGGCAATACTGTAATTTTCTTTTCAAGAAATAAGGCTCTCACAGGAAGTAATTCGGTTAATTGTTGCACAAAAGTTATTTGTTCACCTAAACTTTCTAAAATTCAAATGATGCAACATTTCTCTCGTAAGTAAAATATTTTAGGAGATGAAGTGAATTTACTTTCTTTGTACGCCATGTTGGTGCATTTTATACGACATATTTCCCTTTAAGCTATTTTTATAAGCGTATACCATTCAGGGACGTAGCCAGAGGAGGAGCAGTGGAAGCGACTGCCTCCCCCTTTCAGCGTCGAAAAAAATGTTAAAACTGTTATGTTTTTTCAGGGGATTTTGTCAATGCTCTTTTGATCTTGAATACTCGTCAACTCTGTTAACTCCATCATAATCAAGGGACGTAGCCGGGGGGGGGGGCAGTAAATACTCCCAACGTTTTCTAATTCTATCCAGATATCTGACAACTCGAATCAGTAACGATCAGGTCCAACTCCATCCCACTTTGAAGGAGCGGACCTCGGCTATCGCCTTGGTCCGCTCAGCCTCTGTGATGACGTCATCGTCAGTCTTCAATCACATTTAAGACCGGGCACCCTCGCATTTATCCCCTAATTGGATGACCAGGCATCAAATTCACCTTGTAATTGGCAAACGCATTTTTTGGGAACTGAAGATGTCTCCCGGCAAAGTCTGCATGCAACTTTTGTCATGGAAGTAAATGATTCCGATTCGCACTTTATATCGTATGACCAGTTTATATAAGGGAAATAAAATTACGCGTAAGTTTTCTGGCCGAGACTGGCATTATCCGAAAATTAGAGGTACATCTCCATTCTCTGTCAGCAAGAGGCACGGTGAGGTGTCGTTCAAACGAATAATGGATGTTTTTTAATAGTTTTATATCAAAAATCTTTAACAAATTACCAAAATTTTCGTGCGCTTCGCGAACAGTAATCTTCGGTTCTATTGTTATATTCTTTAAAACCGTCTCTATCGCATTCAGATTGTTCAACGGTAATGGGCTCTTCAACAGCTCTAATGCAAAATTTCGGCCCTCTCCCTCGCAATTGCCACAGCTTATACCAGTATACTCTATACCTCAGTGGCGCTGGCATGAAGGAATAGAGCGCCCCCTCGAATCACACCAAAGGCGTTTAAGTTTTATTCTTGTAGGGGTAGAGTGAGGTGCGTTTTCTACCGAGTCATGGATCTATTTAACCATGTTCTATCACAAATGGTTCTCAAACGATCAAAATTTTCGTGCGCTCTGCGCGCTTTAGACCTCACCTCAATGTTGTCTTTATTATCACTACCTTCTGATAACAATATCCGGAAAAAAACAGCAGAAAAAGTCAAAAGCTCTGTACGAATCATCAGGTAGGAGAATCGCCTTGTAATTTGCAGATAGGTTTCGATGAGGAATTTAAACTGTTTCGATGCAGACTCTTGACCATTATTAAAGTAATAGTACAGTTCCAACGTTTTTTTTTCAAGGATAGCTCCATTTCCCATATAGGCCACCTAAACTTAGCAAAAAATTTCTTAAAGGGGAGGAGTTTGGGAGAGGAAAAAAATTGTCGGGCAAGTCGTTAGAGCTCCCCTTAATCAAATTAGACTATGTATTAAATCCACTAGGGAGGAATATTTTGACGAGAATTATTTATTTGAACGCCACCCTCGCTCTCTTGAATATCAAAAATGCTGTCTTCGCACGTCCACAGCAAGATTTACAATCAAAATTGCTTAAAGAGACTGACACTCATAGCTTTTGGGTATCACACACAAGCTCACGTACCGAACCTATGCACACATTCTTCATTGTTTCAAACATTACCAGATATATTTGAAACTGCAACATTCTATGAGTGTCACTCCTTTGTGATATCTGTCCGGTAATTCTACATGAAGGGCACTAGGTGAATCTAGGTCTATGTTTTGGAATTATGCGTAATTGATTAATGCATTTTTACTTCTTTTTAAACATTAGAAACCGTATAATCTGATAATAGCGATGTGTAATTCGGCTACAAAATATGAAAGCTTATATTGTCCATCAGTTAAGTTCGTCAAATGTATAAAAGTCCAGACATCAGACAATAAACAAAAATCATTCACGGGAAATATAGTAAAAGAGCAATATGTTTGTCTTTCTGGTATAATATGTGAAAGAACATGTAAAAGGTGCGATGTTTTGTCAGTTCGTCATTATCATATGATATCATATTACCAGCAGTTTTTATTTATTTATTTATTTATTTATTTATTTATTCATTCATTCATTCATTCATTCATCCATTCATTCATTCATTCATTCATTCATTCATTCATTCATTCATTCATTCATTCATTCATTCATTCATTCATTCATTCATTCATTCATTCATTCATTCATTCATTCATTCATTCATTTATTTATTTATTTATTTATTGAGGTTCGAGCCTAACATGGCGACGGAGTAGTTGTAGTCTACTTGGGCTCTCGACGTTATTGTCTTTTTTGATAGTTTCGACGTAAGTTTTTCCGTGTTTTCTCTGACAACCCTGCTTTTTAATGATGGCCGAGAAAAATCCTGTTAAACGTGGTCGTCCAGTTGGTTCTTATGGGCGAAAAAAGCGTGAAGAACTTGAACGCCTTTCTCAGCAGACACGCCTTACACAATCTCAGCCTGACGTCAGCACCTTCGACGTGTACAACATGTCTGATACAGAGCCCGTTGACAGTGATGTGGAGGTAGAGGATCTTACCTCCAAGTTCAGTAAGATTCTAGAACGAGCCATGAGAAAAATTTCACAAGATCTGAAGGATCTCGACGACGAGGTGAGAGGAGTTATTGATAATCATACTAAGCAAATTAAGGATCTTCAGACCAAAAATAAAAGGCTAGCTGAGAGGGTGTCTACTTTGGAAGAAAAAATTCAGGATTTGCAGAGAGAAAAAGAATCCCATGCGGACCAGATTAACAAACAGGAAAGATTTTCCAGAAGGAATAATTTAATAACTGTGGGTTTCAAGACCGAAGCTGACGAAAACCCAATCGAAATTGCAAAGGAGGTGTTCACAAAAGCCGGGATCGAAAATTGTTCAATTGAGAGGGCTCATCGAAATGGTCGTGCGGTAGAGGGAAGGAATCGACATATTCTCCTTAAGGTCTCTTTTTATATGGATAAGGTTACCCTCCTTTGAAATTCTCCCTCTCATCTTTCCCAAGAGGAATATTATTTGACGGATGATCTCACTGTGATTTATCTTAAAGAAAAGAGAAAGTATTCAAAAGAAGTTGCCGAACTTTTACGGAGTGGCACCACACTTCGCTTCCTTTGGAGGATGTTGGAGGTCTTCAGACGGGGAGCTATACACCTTCCGAAACTCCCAGTCCTAAAACCATAGGAAATTTCATGTCTATCTGGTATTCATTTTGTATTTATTTCATAATGTAAATATGTGTGCTATCTGTACATTTTTTCGTCATGCTTTAACAGCCCTAATGCCATGCGAGGCTCCATCCATCAACCTTTTAGGGCTATTACTGCTGATCATGTTAGGGGCTCCGGGCGTGGTAACCTGTCCCATTATCAATCCTGTCAGTAGTTTTGATTGGTTTTCTTTCCACTTATTGTCATTTCCCTTTCTGTTCTCTTTTCCCAAACTTTCCTTCTTGCTTCTTTCCCTTACTTATTATCCTTAATATTGTTCTATAATGCTAAGTCAATGTTTAACACACTGTATTAACTTTAACTGTTGTGCCTACTACCTCTATTCCTTGTTATTTAAATTGTTAGGATGTCTGCAGAGCTGGCCTTTGTTTCTCTTAATGACAGAGGTCGAAGGCAGCCAAAAACGCAGACAGCTGTTTGCTTATTCACATCGTCATAATTGTGGTATTTGTTGCATCCAAGAAACGCATAGTAGCTTTTCTGACGAGAAGTATTGGGAAATGAATGGGACGAGAAAGTCATATTTAGTCAAGGTGATACCAATAGTCGTGGTGTGTGTATACTGCTCAAGCCAAGTCTAAACTATGACATCATTAAACTGGATTCTCATCCCTTTGGAAGATACATATTTATCGATGTTTTACTCAATGAACAGGTTTATACTTTAGTTTGTCTGTATGGTCCAAATAACGATACTCCAGTTTTTTCTCCAATATTTCTAGTAAACTATTGTCTTTCAGAGGAGACAATATCGTCATAGCAGGGGATTTTAATTTTGTTTTTAACTTAGAGCTCGACAAAAAAGGTGGTAATAGTAATACGAATTTTAAAGCCCGTGCTGAATGTTTAGCTCTTATGACTTCCCATCATCTTCTTGACATTTGGAGGGAGAGAAATCCCTGTTTAAAATATTTTACTTGGAGTTCTAACATTACACCCGGCATCCATTGTCGACTAGATTTTTTCCTTGTTGCAAAACATTTGTGTCATGCCATAAGTAATGTAAGTTTCTCCCCTGGAATTCAATCTGACCATTCTTTCGTTCAGTTAACTATTAGTCACCAATCCTTTCGCAGAGGCCCGGGGTTGTGGAAATTAAACAACTCTCTGTTGAATGACCCAGATTTTATTGTCCTTATTACTGACCTCATTGAGAACGAATTGTCACATACCAATGCTGTCTTTTTCGATCCCTGTATTCGTTGGGACTTCATCAAGTTTAAAATCCGTCAAGCCTGTATCAAATTCTCAAAGCAAAAAGCCAGAGAAAGAACTCGTAAAGAAGAAACTATTTTGAATCGAGTTGCTTCTTTAGAACAATCTCTTTTTGTATGTGAAACGGCCGAGACTCGTGCTCAGTTAAGTGAAGCACAAAGTGAACTCTTATTGTACTACAACTATAAGCTTCAGGGCACGATCATTAGGTCGAGGGCCAGATGGGTGGAAGAGGGGGAGAAAAACTCAAAATATTTTTTAAACTTGGAAAAAAGAAATAGAACAAGTAATGCAATTTTTAAAATCCGGAACGCCGTGGGGAATTGTTGATCGAAAACAAACTTATTTTGAACGAGATTAAAGAATTTTATAAGAGTTTATATGCTTCTTCTGATTGTGACCCACAAATATTTTTTCAATATCTGCCTAATCGTAAACTTGACGAGGATGAGTCTTTATATTGCGAAGGTACACTCACATTGGATGAATGTTCTCAAGCTATTAAGTCTATGAATAACGATAAATCACCTGGCTCTGATGGCCTTTCAGTTAATTTTTATAAGAAATTCTGGGACCTCATTGGTCCCATTGTTTTAGAGAGTTTAAATCATGGCTTTGAAAGAGGTTATCTCTCCACTGAACAGTCACGAGGTGTCATTTCTCTAATTGCTAAGCCAGGTAAAAATACAGAATTTCTTCATAACTATCGTCCTATTACACTTTTGAATGTTGATTATAAAATTGGAGCAAAAGCCATTGCTACTAGACTTAAAACTGTGATCCCTAAGCTTATATGTACAACTCAAACAGGTTTTATTAAAGGAAGATATATTGGTGAAAATATTAGATATGTTTTAGATTTAATTGATTATACTTCTCAAAAGCAGATTCCAGGCTTCTTATTTCTCATTGACTTCGAAAAGGCTTTCGATAAAATCGAATGGTCCTTTATTCAATATACTCTATCTTTTTTCAATTTTGGAACCTTGTTTAAAAAGATGGGTTGATGTTTTGTATGCCAACAGTGAGGCGTGTGTTTGTAACAATGGATATACTACTGGTTTTTTTTCAAGTTCAAAGAGGCGTGAGGCAAGGATGCCCACTGAGTCCTTATTTATTTATTTTATGCTCTGAGATCCTGGCTATGAAAGTTAATTGTAACAATGTTATAAGAGGTATCTCTGTTAATGGCTTAGAAACAAAATTGCTGCAGTATGCAGACGACACTATTTTACTTTAAGTAGCAATAAAGAATCTTTAAATGAAGCTCTTCAGGTTCTGAGCAATTTTAGATCTGCGTCAGGTCTTACAATTAATATTAATAAATCAAGCCTGTTTCCTCTAGGTCCCTTTGTCCACTCTGAGCCTGCCTTTGTTCATGACTTTAATCTAAATATTACGAATGGTCCAATTAACTTTCTCGGCATTAGCTTCACACATAATGGTGACGAGCTCTTTCCCCTAAATTATATGCCGAAACTCTCTCGTCTGAAAAATTGTTT